>JADBJO010006713.1:123711-128160 GCA_016801955.1 Conus betulinus | reverse complement strand
GCATCATACTAATACGACATATTACTCTCGTATCAAGAAGTGCCTTCAGTGGTGTTGTGGAAAAAAAAAAGTAAACAACAGAAGACTTTGGAAAAGCGCAAGACTGTGTGCTGTGGAAAAAAAAGTATACAACAGAAGACTTTGTAAAAGCGCAAGACTGTGTGCCTTATAGAAAGAGACTGAACAAAGCCTCTACAGCAGCAGAGACTCTGCAATTAAAAAAAAGACTACTGCTTACTGCAAGCGAGGCAATATGTGCATTGCCAACTCGTAACTACAAGTGCGGCTACGTGATTTGTGTATTTGTGAGTGAGTGGCTTTTTTTTTTTTTTTTTTTTTTTTTTTTCCCACTTGTTTTCATTTTGAGTTGTTGGTTCTTTGATATTTTGTCTTAAGTTTCATTTTCCTTTTTTCCACCTCTTTCTGTATCCCCTTAAGTGTAATCTTGTTTTAAAACTGCTTCCTTTGTGAGGAAGTGTATATTTTCATTTCAGAAACGTGTATCCATAAGTATACCATCTGGCGAGGAGGAGTTACGGACAGATACTGTAAAGATTTTCTTTTTTTTTTTTTTTTTTTTTTTTTCATACCCTTCTGGTTTCCTAAAAGTTGTTACGGTGTATAAACCAGCCCCATTTTCGCTCTTTTATGTGATTTTATTCTGTTCCTTTATAATACACATCATAACGTCACCCAACGAGCAAAATCGCCGTCTCTTATTATCATCACATCAGTACACAACTAGAAATGAGCAAGAACCAGTCTGCATGGCCATGCAAAGAAGGACTCCGAATCTGTCACCTTAATATCCAACATGCAGTTAACAAGACATCAGATATATCAACACTGATTGGAATCATGGGAAAACCCTTTCATATTTTAGGACTCTCTGAATCCAGATTAGCTGCACGCATTAGCGACAATGATGTAACTATTCCAGGATATAACACAATCCGGAAAGATCCTACACAACCGAAAGAGACGGGTCTTCTTATCTACATTCAGCGAAACCCTTACCTTCAAAAACGACTTCTACCTAGAAAGTAAAGATGTAGAATGTGTCTGGATAGAAGTTAAGCTGAAAAGAAACCCTCCCATTTTGGTTTGGATTCTGTTACAGGAACCCATCTGAAAGGGTAAAGGGGTCGACAAATTTATTACAATGATGGATGCAGTCTCGCTAGAATCCAAGGAAATCATTTTACTTGGAGACTTTAACATAGATCTTCTGAAAATGCAAAACCAATGGACACAAGCATTCAACCTATTTAATTTGCATCAACTCATCGATTCTCCCAACAAGAGTCACACCCAAACTCGAAGACACTTATCGACCATATTTATATTTCAGATAAAACTAACGTAGCAGAAGCCTGCGTCCCTGTTCTAAACTGTAGTGATCATTACCCAATTTGTATCACATGGTCCAAAAAAGGGAGTAAAAAATTCCCAAAACGGGACACAAGACAAAAACTACCGTTGCTTTACAAACTTTAACAACCAAGATTTTCTGCATGACTTGCTTAACTCTCAAATCTCTCTTCAGTTTTCAACATAACTCATCCAGATCTTGCTGTTGAATTTTGGATTAAAACATTTACAGAAATATATGACAAACACGCCCCTCTAAAAAACGATTAGAGTACGACATGATCCTAAGCCGGCATGGTACACTAAAGAGTTACAGGAGGCAGGTTACCTTAGAGATATGCTTAAACAACATGGCTATGAAGAGGAATCTAAAAAACTGAGAAATGCAATAATTCACAGAAGCGCAGAGAAAAAACGAAATATTATCGAGAGACTAATATCATCAAACCAGAACCCAAAATTGGTATGGAGAGCTATTAACGAACTTACAAACAATAAATCTTCTTCAAAATCAACTGTAATTAAAGACATCTCTGTCGAACAGCTGAACTCCCACTTTTGCACTATAGCCAGTAACATTGTCACGACAGATTCTTCCAGATCAAACGACCTTCAAAAACTGAAACAATATTGCCAAGATAAAAACATCACGTCTGAACTTTATATTCCACCAGTAACAGTCTTTGAAGTTTATCACTACCTAACGCACCTAAAAGTCAGGTGCCTGCGGGGTGGATGGGCCTAGATGGCAAAATCCTCAAACTAGCAGCTCCAGCAATTACAGATACGTTAACATACATCTTCAATTTATGCATCGACAAAAAATCATTTTTCCCGATAGTTTCAAAAAAAGCGAAAGTCATACCTATCTACAAATCAGGTGACAACTCAGACCCTGCAAACTACAGACCAATCTCAATCACTTCCACTCTTTCCAAACCTTTGGAAAAAAACACATAAACAAACACACATTACACCACCTTAATACTTACCACTTTGCTTCATCCAAGACAGTCCGGGTTCCGACACAACCATTCATGCCACACAGCCCTAATCAACCTCGTTGATGACTGGCTAAATAGCATTAACAACAACAGATATTGTGGTGTCCTATTTATTGATTTCAAAAAAGCATTTGATGTGATAGACCATAACCTTCTTCTCAGAAAATTGAAATTGAAATTGTATGGCTTATCCACAAAAACTCTTACGCTTTTGGCTCATATCTCACAAATAGGCAACAATGTGTGAAAAATTAATAAAATTTCTCTTCATTTCAAAACACTTTCCTATGGCGTCCCACAAGGCTCTATCCTGGGTCCCTTACTGTTCACCATTTACATCAATGATCTACTCTCTATATTACATCCACCTGTGAACTCTTTGCTGATGATACAACAATACACACAAATCATTCTGATGTTACTGTTCTTGCACAAACTTTACAAGAAAGTGCAAATGACCTCGTAAGATGGACTGAATTAAATCACATGTCACTTCACCCTCAAAAAAAACTAAATCCATGCTTATCACAACTAGGCAAAAAAAAAAAAGACAAAATCTCACTATTAAGTTCCCTCCTGTACATCTTAAAAATGTACCAGTTGAACAGGTTACATTCCTCAAAGTGCTAGGAATAACAATTGATAACAATATATTAGTTGGCAACTCACATAACCTCACACTGTGCAGCAAAATTTCGCAGAAAGTTTATCAACTCTCCAGAATCAAACGCTTCCTCGACCTGCATCACGCAAGCTCTTTTTCCAGTCTCATATCCAATCATACATAGACTATGGATCTACTCTATGGGACTCTGCTAGCGCTAAACACCCTCAAACCATTGCTAAGCCTACACAAGCGAGCACTCAAATTAGTCCTCCTAAAAAAAGCAGTAGTCTTCTGGACTCGGACTATAAAAGATTCAAGTTCTCCCCTTAAGTCTGAGAGATTAGAATACAACAAAGGGATCATAATGCACAAGATTGTGTCTGGGAAGGCACCCTCAACATTAGTTCACAGATTCTCAATTAATTCCTCAAGGACTCTACCCAAACTTCATGTCCCTGTTCCTAGAATGATGATTTATTCAAATCCAGTTTAACATATTCAGGTTCCTGTCAATGGGAACTCGCTCCCTGAATCAACCAAACAACACCAATGCATAGCAACCTTCAAACACCATTATTTCAACCCATCTTATGTGCCAATACTTGCATACTTCGCCATAAATCCACCACCAACCACCAACACCCTCTTTGCCTTTTGTATGACCCTGACTATTTAGAAAGTGTTTTGTACTTGAAATGCACATGTTATTCCGTTTAATAAGTATGCTGTATACGAGTACGCGCGCGCGCCTGCGTGCGCGCGCTGCGCGCGCGTGTGTGTGTGTGTGTGTGTGTGTGTGCGCGCGCGCGCGCGCGTGTGTGTTTCCTACTTTTACCCCCCCCACCCCCCCCCCCCCCCCCCCCCCCCCCCCCCCCCCCCCCCCACCCCCCCCCCCCCTCCCCCCCCCCCCCCCACCCCCCCCCCCCCCCCCCCCCCCCCCCCACCCCCCCCCCCCACCCCCCCCCCCCCCCCCCCCCCACCCCCCCCCCCACCCCCCCCCCCCCCCCCCCCCCCCCCCCCCACCCCCCCCCCCCCCCCCCCCCTCCCGAACCGTGGTGACTGGGCCATCATTATGCATCTCCCACCGATTTGTGCCATTTTTTCATTTTTTCCCCCTTGGTGCTTTTCAAATTGCTTGTCTTGCATCTCCTTGGAATGTTTTGATTGTCAGATTGTTCTAACGCTCTTTCCCGCACCCCCGCACCCACTCTCGCCTCTTTGTCCCTCTCTCCCTCTCGCTCTCTGTCGCCCTTCCCTGCACTCCTTTCGCTCCTCTCTCTCTTCTCTCTCTCTCTCTCTCTCTCTCTCTCTCTCTCTCTCTCTCTCTTTTACTTTTTTTTTTTTTTTTTTTTTTTTTTGTATCGTATTGTAGTTCTAGTCACTTTTTGCATGCTTCTTTTGTTGCCTTATCTTATGTTGACCCTATTCAGGGCGAGGACTGGATGTAAAAAAAGCACATCAGTGCTT
>JADBJO010006713.1:113711-116211 GCA_016801955.1 Conus betulinus | reverse complement strand
GTGGTGATCATGGTGCTGACGGTAGTGGCTCCGGTGAAGGTGGTGATGGTGGTATGGTTTATCTAATAGTTAAAAGAAATGTCAGCATTGCCTTTTCCTTTTGAGTAATTTTGTTGAATTTGTAGGGAAAGCTGGGATAGTTCATTTTTTTTGTTTTTCTTTTTAAAATTTTGTAGCGTATATTTCAATCAGAATCCCATAGTGTACTTTTCTCGAGGGAGATTTGATATTGTGACTGTGTTGTAGAAAGCGTCTCTCTCTCTCTCTCTCTCTCTCTCTCTCTCTCTCTCTCTCTCTCTCTCTCTCTCTCTCTAAAACACATACGCACACAGGCAGGCACACACACACACACACACACACACACACACACACACACACAGAGAGAGAGAGAGGAGAGAGGAGAGAGGAGAGAGAGAGAGAGAGAGAGAGATGAGAGAGAGGAGAGAGGAGAGAGAGAGAGAGAGAGAGAGAGGAGAGAGAGAGAGGGAGAGGAGGAGAGAGAGAGAGAGGAGAGAGTAGGGAGAGAGAGAGAAGGACTTACCGTATTTCCTGACCAAGCAAAAAAGAAGAAATACAAGAGTATTTGGAAGGCACGTCTCTTTCAGATACGAACGTGATCGAGCAGGGCTGCCAGGCGATTTTTTTAAAAACGGGTGTCCAAAAAAGAATCGTGCAGGAAGGTAAACGATTCAGGGAAGGCACTATCACAGTGTCAAAAGGGCGCCTCTGGCAGTTGTGGGAAGATGCCCACTGTTAGCACGTGGAACTTACAAACTGGAGTATGACAGCTTAAAGAGCAAAGATTAGTTTTCCAGAGAGAGAGAGAGAGAGAGAGAGAGAGAGAGAGAGAGAGAGAGAGAGAGAGAGAGAGAGAGAGAGAGAGAGAGAGAGAGAGAGAGATTTCAATTCCTTTTTTCTTCCCCCTTTTTTTTGTTTGTTTTGTTTTCTTCTCCACTCCCTTCTCATTTTTTTATAGAATAGCTGCCCCGCTTATGCTGGTCTTATAATGAACAAGATACACTTTGAGTTGACCGGTTTGAAGTACCAATTCTTGGACTACCATTGAATCCTTGAAGCCAGACGATGGGAAGCCATAAAACGTGCCCATGTTGTGCCAAGCCTTCATGTCCCTCGGGGTTAATGTTTCCCTATGGTGAAGACACCCCTCCCGCCCCTCTCTCTCTCTCTCTCTCTCTCTCTCTCTCTCTCTCTCTCTCTCTCTCTCTCTCTCTCTCTCTCTCTCTCTCTCTCATACACATTCCATTCCTACCGCTGCTTGCTTTGTTTTCTTCTTCACCTCTTTCCTTCCCAGGATTATGGTCAATTTAGTTTTCTCCCCACGTTCCTGTCAAATCCTGAGCAGGCAAGGGAGGACAGCTTGGGATTTCTGTCTGGTTTACTTCCCCCCACCCTGTCAGCGGAGGTAGGCCAGTCAGGTACTTAGCGCCAATCACGAGGTTCCAGGGGGCTGGAATACGCTATGAGGGAAGTGAGACAAAGCCTTTAGACTGAGGTATGGGCGCAAACTCACCGCTCATTTTTCTTTTGTTTTATTTTTTTTCGCTTTGCTTCCAGTTTGATTTTTCTGTCCAAATAGAGTTTTGTTTGTTTTCTTTCTTTCTTTCTTTTCCCTGAAACAACTTTGTATGCATTCAAAATCCCTGTAGCTACTTTTAATATTTATTTCTTCTGTTGTCTTTGTTGTTGCTGCCACAATTTTAGCTGTTCCTTCTGATGTATTTGTTGTGTCGTCAATCTTGTTTTTTTTTTTACCTTTGTTGCTTCTGCTGTTACTGTTTCTGTTTTTCGTGCTGCTGCTCCTGTTGTTGAGTTGCTCCTGATGCTGGTGCTATTGCTGTTTCTTTTGATGTCAGTACTGTGCCGTTTATGGCGAAGATCAAATATATTTGTTCTGTATTTTGTGATTGTTGGTGTGTTCTCATGCGTAACTTCGCATATGCATGTTTAGGATGATCAGCTCTATGTCCATGTCTTACAATTTGTTGTGGAGAATTACAAGTGCAATCTCATAGGTTTTGCTAATGTGTTTTAAGGAACATCAGATGTATGATTGATCAGCTACAGAAAAGGTGACACCTCTCTCTCTGTCTGTCTGTCTGTCTGTCTGTCTGTCTGTCTGTCTGTCTGTCTGTCTGTCTGTCTGTCTCTCTCTCTCTCTCTCTCTCTCTCTCTCTCTCTCTCTCTCTCTCTCTCTCTCTCTCTCTCTCTCTCTCTCTCTCTCTCTCTCCTTTCTCATCCAGTATATGCTCGATCAGCTAGAATATAAGGCCTTTCTACGTGTTTTGCTCTCTCTCGCTCCTGTGTTTCTCCTCTTTGCTCTTAGTGTCTAAATATTGATAAAGATGATCATGTATATCTATGTATAACAAAATTGGTGGGAAAACAAGTACAAGTTTAACATTCATTGTCTATACGATGACTTGCTATAATATGAAAAAAGAGAAGAAAAGGAGGCTATCACACACACACACACACACAC
>JADBJO010006713.1:103711-106211 GCA_016801955.1 Conus betulinus | reverse complement strand
TTAGAGTACACAATCCCAGAAGGTGTATCTTATGTCCATAGCTCCGAGTCGGAGATCTGGCAGAAGGGACGACATAGGCTGTTGTACGTTTTTCGGCTGGTGGGATACGGTCGAAGAGCAGAATAGATACTGCTAGGGGAGTGGACGCGGAGATTCTGTCCAGTTTTGGTATTTCGCCCATGGGTGGCTGGAGTCGAAGTCAAAGGAAATTCGTTAGTGCTGAGTGTGCGAAGCATTGTGCTGTGAAACCCAGTAACTGTGGGGTTTGTACTAGGTTTACGTAAACCTAGGACTATGTATGTAGCTTGGGAGTGAGCTGTGTTTTGAGGAGGAAACAAGAGAATATTAATTAAATCAGTGTTCTTTCTGGGGTGCCAACTCAAAAACTATATGTTTGCAGAGTGTGGTGAGGAAGTGTGTGAATGAGACAGGGGAAAAATAGAGCAAGCATAACGCTGTCACTATCTCTTCTTTAATCTTTCACGCTCTCTGTGACTTGCATACTATTTGTCGATGCCATGGTGATGGAGGGTTCAGTGCCAGGACTTTGACATGGTTGATGTTGTGTTGGGCATGGTTGAAGTGTAGAGAGACTGCGACTGGTTGGGGCAGATGGTGGCGGACGTCGGCCAGGTGTTCAGAGATGCGTGTCACAAGTGTACGAGATGTCTCGCCTACATAGATCTTACCACACAGCTGGCATTGGACGGCGTACACAACGTTGCGGCTCTGACAGGAGAAAGTGAGTTTAATAGTGAATGAGCCTTTGGTGCTATGCAGAATGGTGTCTGGTTTGGTGAGAGTGCAGATTTTGCAGTTGGGTTTTGAACAGGGGAAATTACCTGGTGGATTAGGTGTGGAGATTTTGTTCAGCTTAGAGCGCACCAGTAGGTCTTTGAGGTTTTTTGTTTTGAAAGTGAGCATTGGTTTTGTCTCAAAGGCAGGTTTATGGTTTTCTACCGTGTGCCAGTTAGAATTCAGGATCATGGAGTTGGGCAGATGTGAGGATGGAAGAGAATGCAGGTGGTGGGTCTGTCTGTCTCTTTGGGAGGCTTAGTTTCCAGAAAAGATGTTCTGGATTTAACTGCGGTGTGGCTGAGAGCATCAATAATGACGGCACCAGGGTATCCACGGTTGGTGAAAAAACTCAGACATTTTGGCTGCTCGTACAGTGAAATCTTCCTCGCTGGAGCAGAGCTTGTGTAGGCAAAGGAATTCAGAATATGGAATGCTGTCTTTATTGGTTTGGTGGTGGGAAGATGTGTTGTCCAGGTATGAGTGCGCATCAGCGGATTTGTAGAAGACTCAGGTTTCAAGCAGTCCATCTTTGAGGCATAATGATGTCCAGGAAGTTAACTGACTGTGAAATGGTGTAGGTCAGTTTGATGGATGGATGGAAGCTCTGAGCAAAGTTGAGGAAATTGTGAAGGTATTGATCGGGCATGGACGTGGCTCCCAATCCATCATCTATGTATCTTTCGTAGAGCTCTGGTGTTGGGCCTGTGTAAGAGGTTAGTAGGCGGTATTCTAGGTGTCCCATGAAGAGGCAGGCGTAAGGTGGTCCCTTTTTGGTTCCCATAGAACACCACTGATTTGTGAGAGTGTATGGCTGTTAAATTCAAAGGTGTTGAGGGTGAGGACTAATTCTGCAAGTCTGACCAGTGTAGCTGTGGGAGGGTGTTGTTGGTTATGGGGCCATTTGTTAAGAAAGAATGCGAGGGCCTTCAGTCCATCAACATGAGGGATGGACGTGTAGAGAGGACAACATCACATAAAAAGAGGAGGCTGGGTTGGAAAGTGGGGTCTGTGTTGTATAAATTTTTGATCATGTTGAGTGTGTGGGTTGTGTCTTCGAGGTATACGGGGAGGCTTTGTACTACGGGTTGGAGGAGAAAGTCTAAGTACTGTAAAATGTGTTCTGTAGGGCAGCTGCATGCAGATACAATAAGTCAGCCGGGGTGTATTGGTTTTGTGTATTTTAGGGGGAGCAGGTAAAGGTGGGTTGCTTGATGTCTGTGTCATTATGAGGAGCTTGGCTGACGTTGTAAGTTGTTATGTTTGATTTCTTGTTTAACTGTGGTTTAGACGAAATTCTGGTGTGGCGGAGGTGTGTGATGCTGTGAGTGGTGTACAGAAATTAGTGTCTGACAGTTGTCTGTGTGCTTCTTTTATGTACAACTGTTTGTCCCAGACCACCACTGCACCGCTCTTGTCTGCTGGTTTGATGACAATGTCTTGTCGTTGTCTCAGTGATTCAAGGGCTTTTTGTTTATTCTGTGATAGGGTGGAATGGCGGACAGGTTTGTATTTCACTTTAGTGGTTTCTTTTCTGCACTTTTTGATGTAGAGTTCAACTTCAGTGGATTTGTCAAGAGGTGGCTCGAGGAGTACTGGAGTTTGAAAAAGGTGGGTAAAAATGTCTGAGCTCTCTGGTAGTTGGGGCATAGGTACGTTGTCAAGTGCAGCCATCCTTCTTAATTTTCTTTTAAAAAATCTTTCA
>JADBJO010006713.1:86211-88711 GCA_016801955.1 Conus betulinus | reverse complement strand
TCTCTGTTTGTGTGTGTGTGTGTGTTTGTGTGGTGTCTACTGCGTGCGTGCAGTGTGTGTGTGTGTGTGTGTGTGTGTGTGTGTGGTGTGTCCTCTTCTCCTCTCTCTCTCCTCGCGCGACGCGCGCGCGTGCTAATTGCCGGATATAGCGAACCACGTGCGCGCATGTGGTATGTATGGGAACATAGTCATTATAAATAAACTCTCTCTCTCTCTCTCTGTTTCCTCTCCTCATCCAATCTCCTCTCTCTCTCCCTCTCTCTCTCTCCTCTCTCTCTCTCTCCTCTCTTGTTCTGCATGGATCAAAACTCATTATACAAAACTCTCAAAACTGTTCTCTCTTTCTCTGTCTCAATAGTTTCTAAATAAACCTCTCTCTCTCATCTCTCTCCGTCCCTCTCTCCTCCTCTCTCTCTCCCCCTCCTGCTCTCCTCTCTCTCTCTCTCTCTCCCCCCTCTCTCGATCTCCTCCTCTCTCTCTCTCTCTCTCCCTCTCTCTCTCTCTCTCCGCGATGTTTCTGCAAGAAAGACTGAACAACAAGCGAGACAAGAAAACACAGATTCTTTACCAACGCTGAAGCTGTCCTTTTCACATTAGTTTGAGATTGCCTGCTAATAGCAAAGAATTTTCCCCCCTGTTTGGGAGACGCCACTAGAAGACAGTGGTAATTCATGCCCCCTGGAATCATATGCTATCATTGACCTGAGAGTGACGAGACGGGTAATGAGGCTTGACAGGCCGATCATGACCGAGGGCAAGGCAAATCTTGGAGGATGTGTGGATTTACAGTGCTAGTGACTTCTCTCATGTCTGTGAGATGGACGGTATGTGCGTGGGCGCGTGAGAGAGAGAGAGAAGAGAGAGAGAGAGAGAGAGAGAGAGAGAGAGGGGGGGGGGGGGAAGCAGGCAGATATCTAGTTAACAAGGACAATACGTCCAGGTATCAGGGCTTCTTCTTACACTAATATGAAAAAAGACTGGTTATAAGAGGTATATCTCTCTCTCCTCTCTCTCTCCTCCATCACTCATCTCTCTCTCCCCTCCCTCGCTCCCGTCTGTCCCCTTCTCTCTCTCCTCTCTCTCTCCCCTCCCTCTCTTCCTCCCTCTCTCTCTGTTGTCATTGTGTTGTCACACTTCGCCATGCCATCATGTGCATTGTGTTGTCACGTTCTCGCTGCAGTCGTCGCTGGAAATGCAGTTTCAGTTTTTTTTTTTTTTTTTTTTAATACCTCTCTGGAATTCCCTCCCGTTCTCAATTAATTCCAAGCAGCAACCACTTAAAAAAAAAAAAAAAAAAATCCTTTTTCCTCTTTTCCCCCCCCCCTTTTTGTTTCTTTTTTTCCCTTCCTTTTTTCTTTTTTTTATTTTTTTTTTTTTAATAGTTTTTATTTCATTGCAAGAGTAAATAAATGTGTCCTTCTTGGTGTGTTCTTTTGTGTCAATCAACCTTTGTAACAAACGTAATTTTTAATATTATTTTAGATTTTATTTATTTTTTTTTTTTGTTTGCTTCTGGTTTCATTCTCGAAGGATTTTTGCACGACATTATAGATCACTCGTGCGTCCGGTACACCTCCCTTATTTTGTTCAGGTAAGAACACATTGGTACGCGTGCGTACACACACAAACACCCAACACGCACACCACACAACACCACACACACGACACACACACACAACACACATCACACATACCACATACAACACACAACACACACCACGCGCACGGCGCGCGCACACATAGATACAAACGCACGCAACGCACGCACAGCACGCAAGTCAAACGAACGCATGCACGCACACACACTGCACGCCAAATGCACACACTACCCACACAAACACATGCACACCTACAAACCACTGACGCACGCACGCACATACACACACACACACACACAACACACACACCACACACACCCGCACACACACACACCACACACACACACACACACACACACAACTCTCTCGCACCAACAGACCACACCAAACACACACCCAGCACACGCACGCACGCTACGCACGCACACACACACACATCATGCCATTGTACTTATCCGCGAGCATGGATTGTAATGTGACACAGATAACTGGTGAGTCATTGATTTCTATAGTAATGCGTAGGAACTTTTCTCGAGTCCACACCAAACGGTGGGTACCTTTAAGTGTCATCTTAGGTGTCCATAGAAGAGAGACAGAAGAGAGCAGTGGAGAGAGAGAGAGAGAGGGATGGAGGGGCAGAAAGAGAGAGTGTATGTGTGAATTGCTGGTGAGTATTAATGAGATATGTGTGTTGAGAGAGAGAGAGCGAGAGAGAGAGAGATAGAGAGAGAGAGAAGAGAGATGGGGATGGAGAAAAGAGAGAATGTGTATGTGTGGAGGGTGCGGTTTTAGTATGTAGTGAGAAATGTGGAGAGAGAGAGGGGTAGAGAGAGCGAAGAGAGAAGAGAGAGATAGAAGGGAGGGAGTGAGGAGAGAGAGAGAGAGGAAGAGAGAGAGGAGGA
>JADBJO010006713.1:77500-80000 GCA_016801955.1 Conus betulinus | reverse complement strand
AAGACTGCAATATCGGCTAAGTCTGCTTATGGCATCTGAAAATAAAAGTATAGTAAGAAATTTCTCAATTTACTTGTTCAGGGCATTGTTTCAGTTTTTGATCAGCTATGACTTCATGAAAGAGAAGTCCACCCAGTCTTTGTAGCGTTATGTAAACTCCGTATAGTGTTGCTACTTCCTCCATACCCCCCTTCATAGAGGGCAATTGCCTTTATATGAAATAAACCATCTGATCTCTCTCTCTCTCTCTCTCTCTCTCTCTCTCTCTCCTCTCTCTCTCTCTCTCTCTCTCTCTCTCTCTCTCATCGTCATCATCATCATCATCATCATCATCATTATTTTCGTTTACCTCCTTCTCCTTCTTTGCTTTGCCACTTTCCAAAACTTCCCCGCGCCTGGTCTGCCTATTTTCCCTTTCTGTCCTTTCTTCTCTCAACACTGGCCACGCCATCATGGTTTCATTGTGTTGCCATCATGGTACTTTGTGTTGCCAGCATGGTTCATTGTGTTGCCATCATGGTTCATAGTGTTGCCACCATGGTTCATAGTGTTGCCACCATGGTTCATTGTGTTGCCATCATGGTTCATTGTGTTGTTAAGCCTTGCCATCATAGTTCACTGTTTGCCATCGTGGTTCATTGTGTTGCCATCATGGTTCATTGTGTTGCCATCATGGTTCATTGTGTTGCCATCATGACTCATTGTGTTGCCATCATGGTTCATTGTGTTGCCATCATGACTCATTGTGTTGCCATCATGGTTCATGTGTTGCCATCATGACTCATTGTGTTGCCATCATGGTTAATTGTGTTGCCATCATGGTTCATTGTGTTGCATCATGGTTCATTGTGTTGTTAAGCCTCGCCATCATGGTTCATTGTTTTGCCACCATGGTTCATTCTGTTGCCATCATGGTTCTTTGTGTTGCCATCATGGCTCATTGTGTTGCCATCATGGTCCATTGTGTTACTACCATTGTTCATTGTGTTGCCATCATGGTTCATTGTCTTGTCATCATGGTTCATTGTGTTGCCATCATTGTTCATTGTCTTGCCATCATGGTTCATTGTCTTACCATCATTGTTCATTCTGTTGTTAAACCATGCCATCGTGGCTCATTGTGTTGCCATCTCAGTTCATTGTGTTGCCATCATGGTTCATTGTGTCAGCATGTTCTTGCATTGGCTCAGAAAATGCAGATCAGGTTTCAATTCTGACTCTATTCCCTCCCTTTCTCGGTATTGATGTCGTCAAGTCAGGCAAACAGCACAGATTGCAACACAAAAAAAAGTATGTTTCCACTTCTCTAGTGATTTTTCTTCTTTAGAATTCCCCACTAATTGCAAAAGGCAATGCGTTTTGCCTTGTTTGTGTTTTTGTTTGTTTGTTTTTTGTTTCTTTTTTCTTTTTTTGTGTAAACATTGTTAGCATTTCGATGTGATATGTCAGTGAATTTGGTGGTGGTATCAAAAGAACATAGAAGTAGAAAACCTGTAAAAGATACTGTAGATTGAAGATATCACTATTCATTATGATGTGTTTCTCAATTGTTAATCGAGTTTTCATTTAGGATGGTAGTGTGTGCAACATTATTGATGTTAGCAGTTTTTGTCTCTTTTTCGCCCCCACCTCCTCCCCATGGTCGATATGAAGGCACCCATGGGCGTGCGTGCATGTAAAATAAACACCACACACACACACACACACACACACACACACACACACACACGGGCGCGCGCGCACGCACGCTGGCACGCACGCACAAGCACAGGCAGGCAGCTAGGCAGGCAGGCAGGCAGGTAAAAACGCGCACGCGCGCGCGTACACACACACACACACACACACACACACACACACACACACACAATGACGACCACGCACATACTGTCCGTCTCAAAAACATCAGCAAAGTCACAAGCACCTGTAAATCCACAAATCGTCTAAACGCGCCCTGACCTCAGATGCATTGATCGGCCTGTCAAGCCTCATTACCCGTCTCGTCACTCTCAGGTCAACGATAACATATGATCCAGGGGGGATGAATTACCACTGTCTCTAGTGGCGTCTCCCAACATGGAGGGAAAATTCTTGTTATTAGCACGTGCATCACGACTAATGTGATATGACAGCTTCAGCGTTGGTAACGAATCTGTGTTTTTGTTGCTTTGCAAGTTTTGCACTCATTCTTGTAGAAAACATCAGAGAGAGAGAGAGAGAGAGAGGAGAGGAGAGGGAGAGAGAGAGAGATGAGAGAGAGAGAGAATAGTGTGCGTGGATAGTGAGTTTCTATAACAGTGCTGTTGTTGGTGTTTTGAACATTTATGGACAAGGTTGTATAATTGTAGTTATCAGCAAGTTTGCAATAAAAATGATTGATATGTATGTGTGTATGTATGTATGTATGTATGTATGTATGCGTGCATGAGAGAGAGAGAGAGAGAGAGAGAGAGAGAGAGAGAGAGAGAGAGAGAGAGAGAGAGAGAGAGAGAGAGAGAGAGAT
>JADBJO010006713.1:67500-70000 GCA_016801955.1 Conus betulinus | reverse complement strand
TTTACCAGCTACTACACTCTGTAGGGCTAAAACACGCTTTCATATGAATGAATGCAATGTTGTTGGGTGAGCCAGGGAGTTTAATTCCCCCCCCCCCCCCCCCCCCCCCCCCCCGCCCCCCCAATCAAATGGACAAACGAGCTGTATAAACGGTGCCTGGACTGACCGTGTTGAACTGGACTCCCTGGTTGCCACTCTCAATTGTACAATCAAGACAAAAATCAGCTGACAAAAAAAAAAAAAAAAAAAAAAAAAAAGAAAAAAGGAAGAAAGAAAGAAAAGGGAAAAGAACAAAATAAAAAGAAAAGAGAAAAAGGAAAAGGAAAAGAAACAGATCCATCACTCATGTTGCCCAGCGCCTCTGCCCCAACAATCAATCTCTCTCTCTCTCTCTCTCTCTCTCTCTCTCTCTCTCTCTCTCTCTCTCTCTCTCTCTCTCTCTCTCTCTCTCTCTCTCTCTCTCTCTCTCCACGTTCAGCGTCTCCCATGTACCACCTGCCACCTGTGTCTTGCAGACAAAGGATATCTGCAGGCACACACTGGACTGTCATCCTGCTTGCAGAGGCTGCCACCATTTCCTCCACGTCATCAGACCCACTGGCTGTTATCCACACGGCTTTATAGGGATTGTCAGCTTGCTGACTCTGTCTCTCTGTGTGTTTCCTCTCTGCGTCTCTAATAGCGCGGGGTCTTTGTGCCTGTCTCTTGGTCTGTCTATTGCTCTGTCAGTCTGTCTCTCTGTCTCTTTGCCTCTGTCTCACTGTCTCTCTGTCTCTCCCCAGTCTCTCTGTCTCTCTTTTCTCTGTCTCTCTCTGTCATTCTGTCTGTCCCTCTGTCTGTCTGTCTGTCTGTCTGTCTGTCTCTCTCTCTCTCTCTCTCTCTCTCTCTCTCTCTCTCTCTCCTCTCTCTCTCTCTCTCTCTCTCTCACCTCGTTCCATGTCTCCCATTAACCACCTGCGTCATGTGTCTAGCAGGAAAGGATGTCAACACGCGAGGACCAGCCCTGTCATCCTGACTGCAGAATGTGTAATCACTGCCCCGGGGTAATATGACCCCCTGAGAGTTACCCACCCTGTACTGCAGCAGCTGCAAGGATTCTATTTCCACATCTCTGGTCTGTTTTTTTTTTTTTTTCCTTTTCTTTTTTCATCTGTTGGTCTTTTTTCTCGCTCTGGTCTTTCAGTCTGCCTGCATCCCTTAGCTGTTTGCCTGTCTGTTTGTCTAGCTTTTCTTTGTCTCTGTCTGTGTCTGAGTCTCTCTGTCTAACTGTCTCTTTAACTGTTTGCCTGTCTGTTTGTCTGCTCCCTCCCTCTCTCCTCTCTCTCTCCTCTCTCTCTCTCTCTCTCTCTGTCTCTCTGTCTCTCTCCTCTCTCTGTCTGTCTGTCTCTCTCTCTGTCTGTCTGTCTGTCTGTCTCTGTTTCCTCCTGTCTGTCTGTCCTCCTGTCTCTCTCCCCCCTCTCTCCTCTCTCTCTCTCTCTCCTCTACCTCTGTCTCTCACTTCTCTCTCTCTCTCTCTCTCTCTCTCTCTCTTCTCTCTCTCTCTCTCTCTCTGCTCTGTGTGTGTGTGTGTGTGTGTGTGTGTGTTGTGTCTTTTTCTTCTGTCTCTGACTCTCTCTCTCTTTGTTATTAAGACATCCCGACGTACCTCCCCCGCCCCCCCTCCTTCCCCACGCCACCAGCTAACGCCCACTGTCTTCTCATCTCTGCTGAAGTAAGGGGAAGACGCCAATCAGACCGGGGCAGAGATTGAAGTGTGGGGGGTGGGGGGTGGGGGGCTGATGACAACACCGCCAGGCCGACTGGCCAGCGCGACACCCCCCAGTGTGCACCGTTAATGAGGTGTGCGTGATCGGGGAGGCGACAGGAGGGGTGGGAGGTGTCACGAGGGGAGGGAGAGGGGGCAGGGTAGGGCAGTGAATGGCTGGAATTATTGATGTGATTAACTCTGAGAGGGCTGTACTTTCAGAGAGAGAGAGAGAGAGAGAGAGAGAGAGAGAGAGAGAGACAGAGAGACAGAGAGAGACAGACAGAGAGAGAAAGAGAGAGCGAGAGAAAGAGAGAGAGATTTTTTTTCCGCCGTCCTATTCCTATAAATTATTGACAGTGCGTGCATATAACAAATTTATGCGTCTTCACAAGAATGGCTTCGCAAAGATTTCAAGAAAAGGAAACCTGCCTAACCAAACGCAACTATTATTTATTTAAAAAAAAAAAAAAAAAAAAAAAAAAAGGTGTGGTGGTCGTGGATGTGGATACATTGGAGATAGGAATGGAAAAATGGAAATATTGAGCAGAAACACCTGTGACCATACAAGATCCTTTTGAAAGCACACTCATTCATAGTTGTCTATCCAGAAACGACTTTGGTCCGCTGAAGAGGACTCATCAATTCAACCTTTTTTTTTTTTTTTTTGTTTTGTTTCGTTTTGTTTCGTTTCGTTTCGTTTCGTTTTGTTTTGTTTTTGTTTTGTGTGTGTTGGCCCTCCCTTGGCATGACGTG
>JADBJO010006713.1:57500-62500 GCA_016801955.1 Conus betulinus | reverse complement strand
AAGAAGGAAGAAGGTCAGAAGAGTGCAGAAGAAGGAAGAAGGTCAGAGAAGAGTGCAGAAGGTGCAGAAGGAAGGTCAGAGGAGTGCGGAAGAAGGGAAGAAGGTCAGAGAAGTGCAGAAGAAGGAAGAAGGTCAGAGGAGTGCAGAAGAAGGAAGAAGGTCAGAGGAGTGCAGAAGAAGGAAGAAGTTTAGAGAAGTGCAGAAGAAGGAAGAAGGTTTAGAGAAGTGCAGAAAGAAGGAAGGTCAGAGAAGTGCAGAACGAAGAAGGTCAGAGAAGGTGCAGAAGAAGGAAGAAGGTCAGAGAAGTGCATAAGAACGAAGAAGGTCAGAGAAGTGCAGAAGGAAGAAGGCCAGAGAAGTGCAGAAGCAGAAGAAGGAAGAGGAGGTCAGAGGAGTGCAGAAGAAAGAAGGTCAGAAGAGTGCAGAAGAAGGAAGAAGTGTTTAGAGAAGTGCAGAAGAAGGAAGGAGGTCAGAGAAGTGCATAAGAAGAAGAAGGTCAGAGAAGTGCAGAAGAAGGAAGAAGGTCAGAGAAGTGCATAAGAACGAAGAAGGTCAGAGAAGTGCAGAAGGAAGAAGGCCAGAGAAGTGCAGAAGAAGAAGAAGGTCAGAGAGTGCAGAAGAAGGAAGAAGGTCAGAGAGAAGGTGAAGAGTGCAGAAGAAGGAAGAAGGTCAGAAGAGTGCAGAAGAAGGAAGAAGGTCAGAAGGAGTGCAGAAGAAGAAGGTCAGAGGAGTGCAGAAGAAGGAAGAAGGTCAGAGAAGTGCAGAAGAAGGAAGAAGGTCAGAAGAGTGCATAAGAAGGAAGAAGGTCAGAAGAGTGCATAAGAAGGAAGAAGGTCAAAGAAGTGCAGAGAAGAAGAAGAAGGTCAGAGAAGTGCAGAAGAAGGAAGATGGCCAGAGGAGTGCAGAAGAAGGAAGAAGGTCAGAGGAGTGCAGAAGGAAGAAGGTCAGAGAAGTGCAAGAAGAAGTCAGAAGAGTGCAGAAGAAGGAAGAAGTTTAGAGAAGTGCAGAAGAAGGAAGAAGGCCAGAGAAGTGCATAAGAACGAGAAGGTCAGAGGAGTGCAGTAGAAGAAGGTCAGAAGAAGTGCAGAAGAAGGAAGAAGGTCAGAAGAGTGCAGAAGAAGGAAGAAGGTCAGAGGAGTGCAGAAGAAGGAAGAAGGCCAGAGGAAGTGCATAAGAACGAAGAAGGTCAGAGAAGTGCAGAAGGAAGAAGGTCAGAGAAGTGCAGAAGAAGGAAGAAGGTCAGAGAAGTGCAGAAGAAGGAAGAAGGTCAGAGAAGGCCATAGATGGCTGGGTGTGGAATGTCAGGGCAGAGAAGCCATTTCTGGTTTGAACAAAAGATGGAAACTTTGCCCCACAAAGAAATGGAAGAAATACCGGAGGAGATCGCAAGGACGTATGTTAGATGGCAGTGTAAACTCAGAGGGGTCGCCAAGAAGAGAATCAATAGCACTGAACACATCCATCGCCTCCCTTGTGGCCATCAGTACTTTTACGTGAGCTGAGCATACACTGGACATGGGACGCCAGCTGCTAAACTCAGCCAAAAAGACTGCCTGTGTAAACGCTTGAAGCTAGTCACTAAGCTGTCCCACTGAATCTGTCTCTCCCACACTAACACTGCTGCCTGCTACCCCTTGCCACGTCTTTCAATATTTGATGAGGGCACAGAACAGAAGCGATGGATTCGTCACAAAGATCGAAACACCACGCAGGGATTTGACCTCGTAAACCTTGCCGTGGCCTTGTTTCGCTGACACATAGTACTCTGACTCTTTCAGGTTGTCTCACTTGTATAGAGTTTGCTTGATATTTATCATAATGATATTGTCCACGAGGAAAACAATCATCGCCACCTACTGTATTTGCTTTAGTTACAGTAGACACATATGCATGTGTTTCTTTTAAGATTCTTTGTGAAATGCAGAATCCAGAACATTCGTAGATATAGAAGAAGTCATAGATTACAACGTGTTGGTGATAAAGCAGCGACACATCGGAATCTGTCAATACAAGAATTGAAACACTTCTTTTAAAGTGATTAGAATAAGACAATCTTTGCTCACCTGGAATACAGCTCTGGGAAAGAAAAATCCGACTTAAGTTGATTGTTGTTGATATTTTTGTTGTTATGTAGAGGGGGGTCTTTTTGTTTGTATGTTTGTTCGCATGCTTGCTTACTTTCTTTAAATATAGGAATATTAAGTTACAAGAACACCCTTGTTCAGACAAAGCCCGTGAACGCACGAATTGCTTAATTTTTTTCGCCATTTTTTTTTAACTTTCCATTGATGATGATGATGGTGAAGATGATGATGATGATGATGATGATGATGATGATGATGATGATGATGATGATGATGATGATGATGATGATGATGATGATGATGATGATGATGATGACGATTATGACGACATGACAAAGACGACAACAGCAACAAGAAGGATAATAGTAATCATAGAGCGCAATGTCTTGCAACCCAATGCTCTGTCCATTTAACGTTATGTATCACATATTTAGAACCACTTCCTCACCCGTCACGCCTCCATCGATCCCGCAGCAACACACAAACCCTTTTCTCATCTCACGCACAGCGCATACAGCTTGTAACGCACATCAGGGAAATGCCTACATGAAACAGACGCACAACGCACAGCTTGCGACGCAGATCAGGGAAATGCCTACAAGAAACAGACGCACAACGCATACAGCTTGCGACGCAGATCAGGGAAATGCCTACAAGAAACAGACGCACAACGCATACAGCTTGCGACGCAGATCAGGGAAATGCCTACAAGAAACAGACGCACAACGCATACAGCTTGCGACGCAGATCAGGGAAATGCCTACAAGAAACAGACGCACAACGCATACACCTTGCGACGCAGATCAGGGAAATGCCTACAAGAAACAGACGCACAACGCATACACCTTTTAACGCAGATCAGGGAAATGCCTACAAGAAACAGACGCACAACGCATACAGCTTGCGACGCAGATCAGGGAAATGCCTACAAGAAACAGACGCACAACGCATACAGCTTATGACGCAGATCAGGGAAATGCCTACAAGAAAACAGACGTAATTCAACTCCTTTTAAATCAGGCAAAGATGTATTGTTGTTGTGCAGATAAGAAGGCAGCAAACTGCAGTCACAGGGTGCTGAGAACCTGACACTGCATTCCCTCCCTGACTTTCCGTGTTTTGAGTCTGCTGAGCTTTTCCCTCCCTGACTTTCCGTGTTTTGAGTCTGCTGAGCTTTTCTCTCAATGACTTTCCGTGTTTTAGGTCTGCTGAGCTTTTCCTCCCTGACTTTCCGTGTTTTAAGTCTGCTGAGCTTTTCCCTCCCTGACTTTCCGTGTTTTGAGTCTGCTGAGCTTTTCCCCTCCCTGACTTTCCGTGTTTTAAGTCTGCTGAGCTTTTTCCTCTCCCTGACTTTCCGTGTTTTGAGTCTGCTGAGCTTTTCTCTCTCAATGACTTTCCGTGTTTTATGGGGAGTCTGCTGAGCTTTTCCCTCCCTGACTTTCCGTGTTTTAAGTATGGGAAGTTTGCTGAGCTTTTCTCTCAATGACTTTCCCGTGTTTTAGGTCTGCGAAGTCAGCTGAGCTTTTCTCTCAATGACTTTCCGTGTTTTAGGTCTGGGAAGTCAGCTGAGCTTTTCTCTCAATGACTTTCCGTGTTTTAGGTCTGGGAAGTCAGCTGAGCTTTTCTCTCAATGACTTTCCGCGTTTTAGGTCTGGGAAGTTTGCTGAGCTTTTCCATCCCTGACTTTCTGTGTTTTAGGTCTGGGACGTTTTCTGAGCGTTTTTCTCTCGATGACTTTCCGTGTTTTAGGTCTGGGAAGTCAGCTGAGCTTTTCTCTCTCATGACTTTCCGTGTTTTAGGTCTGGGAAGTCAGCTGAGCTTTTCCCTCTCTGACTTTCTGTGTTTTAGGTCTGGGAAGTCTCCAGAGCTTTCCATAGAAGAAGGACGGTAGGGGAAGACAGGATCGCCGGCGGCTCAGATGTATGCTGCCATCCTCAGCATCTGCTCTTCAGATCCGATGAGTGTCTCTCTCCGCGGGAAGTGTCTGCGGATCAGTTTTCTGCTGGTAGCTACTGGAAGCGCTGGAGGAGGCGTCGCCCCTGTCAATGGGACAGTCTGGCAGTGGGCAGGAGTGTCATCGATGTGGCCAACATGTGATGGCGGAACTTGAGAGTGGTGATCGTGTCTCTGGTGGCGATCTTATCACATCACACTGGGCAAGGGACAGAAGGAGTGTCATCGATATACCACCAGGTGATGGTGAAGCTTGCAGTGGTCATCATGACTCCGATGTGGATCTTATCACATCACAGTGTACAGTGATGTACAGTGGCCGAATGGGTGTTTGTGTTTGTTTGTTTGTTTCAGTTGAATGTTCAGTAACGAACGATTACGACACAAACATCCAACACAGTGCAGATTTCTTCATTATTCAAAAGATGAAAGTCAGAGATTACGCATACGTCTGCAGACTAAAACTATGTCCCACCACCTCTATATCCCCCTTTTAAAAAAACCTCCAGTTAAGATAGTGAAACGCTCTAATGTGTATCCATATGCACGTCCGTGAGTGTATGCGATTCTGTAAATGATGCGTGCGCGTACATGTGTGCGCGCGCGCGCGCGCGCGTATATGTGTGTGTGTGTGTGTGTGTGTGTGTGTGTGTGTGTGTGTGTGTGTGTTGTGCGCGTGTGCGTGCACGCACAAGAGTCTATTCGCACTGTGTGCGTGCGTGCGTGCGTGCGTGCGTGCGTGCGTGGGCGCGCGCGCAAGCGTATATGTGCAGTGTGTGTGTGTGTGTGTGTGTGTGTGTGTGTGTGTGTGTGTGTGTGTGTGTGTGTGTGCGTGCGTGTGTGAGTGTGTGTGTGTGTGTGTGTGTGTGTGTGTGTGTGTGTGTGTGTGTGTGTGTGTGTGTGTGTGTGTGCGAAAGTGTATGAGCATGCATAAGTGTGTGCGTGTGTGTGTTTGAGAGAGAG
>JADBJO010006713.1:32500-45000 GCA_016801955.1 Conus betulinus | reverse complement strand
TCTCTCTCTCTCTCTCTCTCTCTCTCTCTCTCTCTCTCTCTCTCTCTCTCTCTCTCTCTCTCTCTCTCTCTCTCTCTCTCTCAATACCTCTTCTTCTTATATTTTCATCTCAATTATTTAAATCATTTATCCATCAGCTATAAATCATGTGCAGTGTGGAATCAAAACCCTTTTTGATGGGAACACATGAAGGCAAAACATTCAAAATGATTAACACAAAGAATGTACATAACGTCATTACAAGATTATAAAAACACGTTGTACACTCTGTCCCAAACCCTAAAGTCATATCTCAAAACTGAGCGAATGCGGTTTGTAGCGTGAATGGACAAGTCTGCACGTGGTGACTCCTGATTGATGAAACTAAAAATGAAATCTGAACTCCCCTCTCTCTCTCTCTCTCTCTCTCTCTCTCCTCTCTCTCTCTCTCTCTCTCTCTCTCTCTCTCTCTATCTCTCTCTCTCTCTCTCTCTCTCTCTCTACCAACCTCATGTTTTCATTACGACATCCACAATTTTCTTCGCCCATCCTATCCCATGTTTCGTATCGAAGTTTTCTTTCCTAACGATATCACCCGAAATTCTCTTGTTCTCAAGCTCATCCCCCACACTAAACCCAAAATACGGGGAAGCACAGAAAAGGCCATTCACCCAGAAACACAGACCCCTCCCTCTAACTCCCCAACCCTCCCGACGATTGCACTCCTGCAGCCCGACGTCTTTTGTTTGCCTAACCGTGTCAAGTCCCTGAGGTCCCTGAATCATCAGCACAGCCCAGGGGTTGTTTCCCTTGGCACCCTGAGCTCTGGTTGGCATGGGAGACGGGGTGGGATGTTGGAGGGTCTCAAGGGATTCGTAGGAATCAGCACACGCTTCCACTCACATTCCTCTCCGCTTCGTTTCTTTGTGCGGCTCTGCATCTGTCCTATCCTCGGGCCAGTGGTCTCGAGATCGCTCTGTCTGTCCGTCTCTGTCTGTTTTAAGAGATAAATACATTTTGCCTCATACTAGAAATGTTCATCAAATGTCATTGCTTCTTTTACTGCAAAATGAAAAGAGAATTGTAACTCGCTCTGTAGCTATGTTCATTTTCAAAGCACTAAAAACGAAGAGAACTGTTATCAGTTAACACACAAATAACACCAATTTTTGCTATGCAAAAATTCTTTTTTCAAAATGTTCAGTATAAGCACCAAGCGCGTGTGTGTTTTACTTTTGTTCATGACCTCATTCCAAATAGGTCATGGTTGAAGATGGGGACAGTGTGAGGGAGGGAGATGGGGGACACAACTCAGCGCCGAACTGTCACGCCAAAGTTAACCACACCCCACCTTCCCAGACTCTCAGGGGGGGGGTCCTTAGTATGGCGCCAGAAACTATCCATTTCCTGGGACTACAACACACTAAATGCAGACCTTTCGGCCCTCGCCTCGCTCAGTGGCCAGGAAGAGATCGGGGTGTGTGTGGCGGGGGGTTAGCTGGCCCTGTTTAGTCCTGGTTTATGCATAGAGTGAGACCGGCTCACTTTTCTTTCCCGATAAATACCACGTAATGGAAATGTCTTTGAAAATCGGCCGTGAAGTTTAAGTCTCCCCTGCGAACCATCAGGGCCTAGTTTTAGTTTGTTGTCCTTCTCTGTGGGGAAACGCCTTGGGGAGTGATCAGTGTAGTTCTGCGGTGAAAAGCATGCAGTCTTTTACTGTTTGTTGTTTATTTTTCTTCTCCAAAGTGATGTTTGTCAAGCACCGTTTAAACTGGTGTGTGCGACACGTGCGCAGTGCAGTTTGTCATACGGTCGTGGACATAGTAGGGACGTTGCAGAGAAAGAGATAGGCTACCAGCACAAACTACAAAACACTACATGATCTCCTACCACCCCTTGACCAGTTTAGATACTAGGTCATCTTGACGGACGATGTCCTGGGGGGTGCCACGTTCAATATGACCTATTGCTGCTGTGTCGCTGAGACGTCTGGGAAGACAAAGGAACATTCTCAATGGTGCCTACCTGTCTGTCTCACATGGTGCCATAGTGTTCTGGCGATGTGGTGCCTACCTGTCTCTCCTACATGTGCCATAGTGTTCTGGCGATTGTGGTGCCCACCTGTCTCTCCTACATGGGCCATAGAGTTCTGGCGATGTGGTGCCTACCTGTCTCTCCATATGGTGCCATAGAAGTTCTGGCGATGTGGTGCCCCACCTGTCTCTCCATATGGTGCCATAGAGTTCTGGCGATGTGGGCCCACCTGTCTCTCATATGGTGCCATAGATTCTGGCGAGGTGGTGCCTACCTCGTCTCTCCTACATGGTGCCCATAGAGTTTCTGGCGAGGGGAGGTGGTGCCTACCTGTCTCTCCTACATGGTGCCATAGAGTTCTGGCGAGGTGGTGCCTACCTGTCTCTCCATATGATGCCATAGTGGTTCTGGCGATGTGGTGCCTACCTGTACTCTCCTACATGGTGCCATAGAGTTCTGGCGAGGTGGGTGCCTACCTGTCTCTCCTACATGGTGCCATAGAGTTCTGGCGAGGTGCCTGGTGCCTACCTGTCTCTCCTACATGGTGCCATAGAGTTCTGGCGAGGTGGTGCCTACCTGGTCTCTTTCCTACATGGTGCCATCGAGTTATGGCGAGGTGGTGCCTACCTGTCTCCTACATGGGTGCCATAGAGTTTCTGGCGAGGTGGTGCCTACCTGTCTCTCCTACATGGTGCCATAGAGTTCTGGCGAGGTGGTGCCTACCTGTCTCTCCTACATGGTGCCATAGAGTTCTGGCGAGGTGGTGCCTACCTGTCTCTTCCTGACATTGGTGACATAGAGTTCTGGGCGAGGTGGTGCCTACCTGTCTCTCCTACATGGTGCCATAGAGTTCTGGCGAGGTGGTGCCTACCTGTCTCTCCTACATGGTGCCATAGAGTTCTGGCGAGGTGGTGCCTACCTGTCTCTCCTACATGGTGCCATAGAGTTCTGGCGAGGTGGGTGCCTACCGTCTCTCCTACATGGTGCCATAGAGTTTCTGGCGAGGGGGTGCCTACATGTCTCTCCACATGGTGCCATAGAGTTCTGGCGAGGTGGTGCCTACCTGTCTCTCCTACATGGTGCCATAGAGTTCTGGCGAGTGGTGCCTACCTGTCTCTCCTACATGGTGCCATAGAGTTCTGGCGAGGTGGTGCCTACCTGTCTCTCCCTACTGGTGCCATAGAGGTCTGGCGAGGTGGTTCAATATGCCACTCCCGGGGACAAAATGGTACCCCGCACAGGCGTGTCACCCAGGGTGACAGTGTCAACAAGCCGACACAGTCATATTTGCTACAGAGCAAATTGTTAGGAGACAGAGCAAATTGTCAGGATGACAGGTGGTGCCAACAAGTTCACACAGGCATATTGCAAAGTATTAGCTGGAGTAGGAAAGTGCCTAATATAAAGATTATAGCCAAGGGCAGATTTACATTCAGTTCACTGAAGCACAGACTCACTTTCACTGGTACGCCATACTGGCAGTGTGCCTCCCACTACTGGTGCCATAGAGTTCTGGCGATTCGGTGGTGCCGACCTGGTCTCTCCTACAGGGTGGAGAGAGTTTTTCTGGCGAGTTTTGCCTAGGTGACCGCGAGTGACTGGTGCCGAGTAGAGGTTCTGGCGAGGGGTGCCTAGGGGTTCTCCTGCATTGAGGAGAGTTCTGGCGAGGAGGGAGGTGTCCTACCCTGTCCTACAGGTTTGCCAGAGAGTGGCCAAGGAGGAGTTCTGGCGAGGGTGGTTGCCACCTATCCTCTCCCTACGGGGTCCCAAGAATTCTGGCGAGGTGGTGACCTTTCTCTCCTCCAGGAGTGAGGAGAGTGTTTCGGCGATGTGGTGCCTACCTGAGTCTCCTACATTGTGCCAAGAAGAGAGAGGTGGAGCCTACGGTGTCAGAGCAAATGGTGCCAATAGAGTTCAGTGTGGTGCCACCAAGCACAAAGGCATATTGCCAAGAGTATTAGCTTGAGTGCGGAGGAGTGGAAAGGTGAAAGGAGGGATAGCATAGGGAGAGAGTGGTAGAGTCTCTCATGACAGGTAGCCATAGAGTCTTTCGGGTGCAAATCAATCAGGCCATTCCCGGACACTGGAGCAGATCCCACATCACTACTCACGCACCCAGGGTGACGTGCCGCAACACCCATGCTGGCCTCACATTGTGCTACAGATGCGTCATTAGCACGCATAGTCCAGCCCGAGGATGAGTGGTTCCACAGAAGACGAGATGAGAGGTACAGGACCGCGAGGATTAGCGGAGGGGAGAGAGAGATGAGGCGGATGCCTAGCTTGGGGAATTTAGGAGAGAGTTTTTGAGAGCGGCCCCCCAGACGTCGAGAGCTGAAGGGAGAGAGGGAGAGGGGACGGAGAGAGAGCGTGTGAGAGAGACTGGATGTCAGCAGGAGCGAGAGAGGAGAGGGGAGGTAGGGGGGGGAAGAGAGGGCACGCAGAGATGCGGGAGAGAGATGATGAGAGAGTTGAGAAGAGAAGAAGAGGGGAGAGAGGACCAGAGAGAGAGAGAGAGAAGAGAGACAAACAAGTTAAGATATGACCATAAACTAAAATGAAAAGAAAAAAAAAAAAATCTAAATGTTATTATGAAATGAAAATCTGAAAGTGCAGGCAGAGAACAGTCAACAGTGACAAAAACAAGTTGGGACATTCTCACTTACATGATGAACTCAATTACAGGCCCATAAATCCACACGAATATGCGGCTGACGACACCGAATTAATCGCGCCTGCAACCAAATGACCACATGGAGCTCACGGAACGAAACAAAAGACATATTATCATTTATTACATACAGTCGAACGGTGATTCTATAAACCGACTGTCGCACAAATCATCCATCCACATTCGCCGAATACTCTGCTCTGCAGTGGGTCATAGATGTGTGATTCATCAGTGCAAAAATGTCATTGTGGAACCTAGGGTGACATTTTGCACCTGGAAAAAAAACCCCAATAATTTCACTACAACATCGGTGAAAATGCGTGAAATTCTGTCTCAGAGTAGCATTTTGACCGCATCACATGCCCCTTACCCCCCCCCCCCTCCCCTCCCCTCCCCCACCCTTCCCCCTCTCCCTCTCCAACCGGTCCCTCACTAGCCCCGCTCAAAATCACATGTGTTCATGCATGGTTATGTATGTGTATGTGCTTTCAAAAAATATCAGCTCATTTTTAGATCCCGGACTTTCCTCTTCTGTCTGTCCGTTGGGCTGTCTGAATGTCTGATTGTCTGTTTGTCTCCGTATCTCTCTGTCTCTGTTTGTCTGTCTGTGTGTCTGTCCTTCCCTTCTCTTTACCTCTCTCTCTGTCTCTCTCTCTCTTTCCCTCTCTCCCTCCCCCCCCCCCCTCTCTCTCTCTCTCTCTCTCACAAACACCCAGGGACGCGCGCGCATGCGCACGCACGCGCGCACGCACGCACACACAACATACACGCCCTCCAAGTGTGGGGTTGGGGAGATCAAAAGTTGTCTAACTTTCATCGTAAACAACAGAGAGAGAGGAGAGAGAGGAGAGAGAGAGACGAGAGGAGAGGACTGAGAGGAGGAGAGAGAGACCGAGAGAGCGGGAGAGGAGAGTGAGAGAGAGAGGAGAGAGGAGAGAGAGGAGAGAGAGCGAGAGGAGTGAATGAGAGAGAGAGAGAGGAGAGAGGAGAGAGAGAGACGGAGAGAGCCTGAGGAGAGGGCGGAGGAATCGTTGATGACCTAGTCCTGAGAGCCGCTGGGGGAGACGAAGAGATGAATTCGACGACGAGAGGAGGAGCGAGCAGGGAAATCCCTGCCATCCTGAAGGCCGCTGGTGCCATTTAAATATGAATCACAGTGGTGCCAGACGTGTTTTACGAGGTGGCTGTCACGGAATTTCTCAGCTGTACTGTGGCTGCCCTTCTGCAAAGGCCAAGGATTCGCAGACCCCCAAATTTCTCCGTTGATGTTCATCATGTGTATGTTTGTTCACTTTTTCACGTTTCGTGTATGATGGTAATAGCAGCACTTGCAGCAACAGTAGCAGCAACAGCAGCAGCAGCAGCAAAAGAGTGGGAAAGAAAGTGGTAGTAACATGAGTAGTATTGTAACAACAACAACAACAACAACAACAACACAACGTCAACAACAACATGACGATAGTGATGACGATAATACATAAATATTCCAAATGATAAGTACATAAATCAGAAAGTGAATAAATCAATAAATATCTAAATAAGTAAACAAATAGATAAATAACTAATTAAATACTTAAATGAGTGACTAACTAACTAACTAACTAACTAACTAAACTAACTAACTAACTAACTAACTAACTAACTAACTAACTAACTAACAACTAACCAACCAACCAACCAACTACCAACTAACTAAAAAAAAAAAGACAAAAAACAAAAAAAAAAAAAACAAAAACAAAACATTTTATAGAAGCGCTTTCGGTTTTAGCAAACCTTCCTCAGCTAACCATGGAAGTCGGCATCAAAACTAGTTGACGTAATGTGTGTTTTTTTACGTCATTAATCCCCCCACCCCCCCCCTCATTACTGTATGATAAATAGTGATGCCTGGGTGAAGTCTCAATGTGTGGGATTAGTTGGTTTCACGTGAACTATCTGCCCTGGGAACTTTGCCCTTCGCTGAACCAACTAATCCCACACATGAGACCAAAAGGGTAGTTGGTCTTCAACTTGTGTCTCCACATCCTCTCTCTGTCTTTTCTTTTCTGTGCGTCTATGGTCTTTATGAGTTCAATCACACAACATTTCAAACCTGACAGCTGGTGTCTAACTAACTAACTAACTAACTAACTAACTAACTAACTAACTACTGACTAACTAACTCGCTCGCTCACTGACTGACTGACTAACTAACTAACAGACTAACTAACTAACTAACTAACTAACTAACTGCTGGGAAGATAAATGGTGTAGGATGATTTGAACAATACTAAAATCTGAAATAATCATGGATATTACAATCTGAAAAGTCCTACTACCTACGCAATAGCTGCTACGTCTGCTGCTACTGTTACTAATAGATTCTTTTTCCTCCTTTTTATAACTCTGCTTTTGCTGACACTACTGTTTTTGGTGCTGTTGCTGTTTTGGCTGTTGCTACTGATGTTGTTTTTGTTGCAACTGCTTTTGCTGCTGCTGCTGCTGCTGCTGCTATTATTCCTGCTGCTGCTGTGCTACCTGCCATGTTCACAATACGGAAAGTGCTTGGACCAGCGACACCATTGCTGTTTCCTGCCTGGCCCCTTTTCCATGCTGCAACGGTGCTTGTGCGTGAGCTGGGCTGTAGGCACTGGAGTTCATAGGGCAGGAAATTTTGACCCGCGTGTGACAAACGCGGAGACACTTTACCTCAATCTAGGGCATCCATCGCAGTCCCTCTCTCTCTCTCTCTCTCTCTCTCTCTCTCTCGGGAGACTATTTCAGCCAGCTTTGCCTCCCCTACCCGGATACGGCGACACTTCAGAGCTGTAGCTGGATGGTGCGCACCAACGTTTGGCCAGTGAGCGGGGATGGTCATAAACCATGCTGACCCCCCTCCTCTCATGTCCCTGAGGGTCAGGCGATTTCCTTGATTAGATATCGGTGTGTGTCAGAGGGATATTGTGGTGGTGGTGGTGGTGGCGGCGGGTGTGTGTGTGTGTGTGTGTGTGTGTGTGTGTGTGTGTGTGTGCGCGCGCGCTCGCGAGCGCTCGCGCGCGTGTCTGTCTGTCTGTCTGTCTGTCTGTCTGTGAGTGAGGTGGACAGAAGGGGAGAGTATGTGAAAGTGGTGGTAACTAAAACTAAGTGAATAAATGAAAAAAGAAATTATAATAATAATAATAATGATAATAATAATATAATAATAATAATAATAATAATAATAATATAATAATAATAACAACAATGATAACTAATTGAAAATGAATCTTAAATAAATGTCAGCGAACCGCCCAGAGAAACGTGGACAAACGAGTCACAAGACAACACACAACGCGTTTCGACCTCTTAGGTCTTCCTCAGGTGAAATAAAGACAGACAAAATAACGAAAATGCACTTAGCTTTGATCGCTTCAGATTGCTTCTGAGTTTCAGCGCAAGGAAGGCCTGCTGCTGCTATTATTCCTGCTGCTGCTGTGCTACCTGCCATGTTCACAATACGGAAAGTGCTTGGACCAGTGCCACCATTGCTGTTTCCTGCCTGACCCCTTTCCCATGTTGCAACGGTGCTTGTGTGTGAGCTGGGCTGTAGGCACTGGAGTTCCTTGCGCTGAACTCAGAAGCAATCTGAAGCGATCAAAGCTAAGTGCATTTTCGTTATTTTGTCTGTCTTTATTTCACCTGAGGAAGACCTAAGAGGTCGAAACGCGTTGTGTGTTGTCTTGTGACTCGTTTGTCCACGTTTCTCTGGGCGGTTCGCTGACATTTATTTAAGATTTGTTTAGATTTCCGCCTGCAGTCGTTTCACTTTGCAACTAGATCTAATTGAAAATGATTATGATTAAAAACAATTATGATAAAAACAGTAATAATGATAATACAATAAAAAATAAAGTAAATAAAAAACTTGAATAGATACATGAATAATAATAATAATAATAATAATAATATAATAATAATAATAAGAAGAAGAAGAAGAAGAAGAAATGAAATGAATAATATGTGTGTGTGTGTGTGTGTGTGTGTGTGTGTGTGTGTGTGTGTGTGTGGAAGATCATGCAGACTGGTATGGATGTGGTGGGTATGTATAGTTTGTGTTACTGTTGGATGTTGATGCCTTGGGGCTGTAGCGTGCCCAGTTTGGCAATGAGATGGGTCTCTCTTGATACACGTTCAAAGCTGTCACTCTGTAATTGCCAGAGTGCCAAGACTTTCACAGTGTTGATGTCGTGTTGGGTGTGGTTGAAGTGTTGGGCAACGGGTTTGGGTCGGTGGTGGCGGATATCAGCCAGGTGTTCAGAGATGCGTGTCTCCAGTGTGCGGGATATTTCACTTATATAGATTTTGCCACCCAGCTGGCAGTGGATAGTGTATACAATGTTGCAGCTTTGGCGGGAGAATGTATGTTTAATAGTGAATGACTCTTTGGGGCCCTGTACGATGGTGACTGGTGTGGTGAGGGGGCAGGTTTTGCAATTAGATTTTAAGCAGGGGTGAGTGCCTGGTGGTGTAGGTGTGTGAGATTCTGTTCAATTTTGACCGCACATGAAGATCTTTTAGGTTTTTCATCACGTTTGAACGTGATGGTGGGTCAGGTATGGAAGGCAGGTTTGTGTATTTGTACAACGTGCCAGTTGGATTTGAGAATTTGAATGCTGGGGTTCCCACAGCAGATGTTCTGGATATGGCTGTGGTGCGGCTGAGAGCTTCGTTAATGATGGAACTGGTGTATCCATGGTTTGTGAAAAATTCTGACATTTTGACTGCTTGTGTATGGAAGTCTTCTTCGCTGGAGCAAAGTTTGCGAAGACGGAACAATTGTGAGCATGGAATGCTGTCTTTAGTGTATAGGGTGGCACGATGTGTAGTCTAGGTACGCGTGTGCATCAGTGGGTTTGTAGAAAATTGAAGTGTTTGAGTAGGCCATGTTCGAGGGAGATGGTGATGTCAAGGCAGTTGACTGGCTGTGGAAAGTTGTAGGCTAGTGGATGAATTGATGGAAGGTCTGGGCAAAGTTGATGAAGTTGGGAAGATCTTGTTTGGGCATGGATGTGGCTCCCAGTTCATCATCAATGTACCTTTTGTATAATTCCAGTGTGGAGCCTATGTATGTGTCCTAAATGGTATTTGTTTTCACCTGAAGAAGACCCGAGAGGTCGACATGCGTTGTATCAAGTCGTTGTACTCTGTTTGTCTGTGTCCTTGGCGGTAACTAACCCCCCTCTCTTTCCAAATTTTGCTTTAGGAAAAAAAAATCTTTCTCGCTCTGTCTCCCCCCCCCCACACCCCCCCCCCCCCCCCCCCCCCCCCCCCCCAACCCCCGCGCCCCACCCCACCTCCTCCCTCACACTTAGTGTTTCTTTTCTTGATCATGTTTAACAGTTTGTCATTTCTGCGTCATTTCTGCGTGCTCCCCCCCCCCCCCCCCCCCCCCCCCCCCCCCCCCCCCCCCCCCCCCCCCCCCCCCCCCCCCCACCCCCCCCCCCCCCCCCCCCACCCCCCCCCCCCCCCCCCCCCCCCCCCCCCCCCCCCCCCCCCCCCCCCCCCCCCCCCCCCCCCCCCCCCCCCCCCCCCCCCCCCCCCCCCCCCCCCCACCCCCCCCCCCCGTTTACACTTAGAGTTTATTTTTCGATCGTGTATAACAGTTTGTCGTTGCTATGTGATATGACGACTCTCACTCTCTCCCTTTCCTACCCCCCCCCCCCCCCCCCCTTCCCTCCCCATCGCGTCCTGCTCGAGGTTGAGAAGTTGCTTGTCAATTTATCACATTTCTTGTATGAGGATGGATTATAATAAATGTATACATCATCGGTTCACTCTCACTCTCACATCCCCAACACCCCCCTCTCTCCCACAGTCCCGCCACCTCCCCCATCACACGTCCGTCCCCGTCGTGCCCCCCCCCCCCCCCTCCCCCAACCCCTTCAGTGATGAGAAAGTGCGTGCTGACCTGACCTTCAGTTCCCCCCCCCCCCCCCTCCCCTATCCCTATGCTGCATGCCATTCTGCATATGGCTAGCAGAGAGAGGCTAGAGAGAGAGAGAGAGAGAGAGAGAGAGAGAGAGAGAGAGAGAGAGAGAGAGCAGGCAGCTACGGGCATGACTTAATTCATAGTTTTCCCCCCCGTCAATTACTGGGTCACAAACAAACAAACAAACAAACAAACAAACAAACAAACAAACAAAACAAAACAAAACAAACAAACAAACAAAAAAACCTCGAAAGTCCTCCCTGAAACGAAATCGAAAAACAATCATACAAGGAAGACACAAGGAATGAGCGTACTAGTATGGAAGGTAGGATTGACAGAGAGAGAGAGAGAGAGAGAGAGAGAGAGAGAGAGAGAGAGAGAGAGAGAGAGAGTATTTATCAATGTTTTTGATTCCATACTCTCTGTCAAAATGACCTCCAAAGAAATTGCAGGCTCAAACATTTTGTGAATACTGACGCATATTTTGCCTAACAATAACAAAAACTCATGTACTTAAACCAACCATTCAGCAATGCTGAGTTTTCAATGCCCAGTAGTATGTTAATGCAGACAACTTCAGGTGAAAACTCGTTTCTAGGAACTCTTCTTTTTTATTTATTTATTTATTTTTTTTTATCAATGTATTTCCAGAGGTAGAAAGAAACTCGTGGAGAGCGTGGCAGCAGAGAGTCCTCAGAAGAGAAGTCCCCTTCAAGCGAGTGTTTCGGCCCTTATCTCCTGACACTCTAGGGGGTTGGGCCACACCCGGTTCATGACTCCGGATGTCCCTCTGCTGCCCCTTTTTTTTCCCATCTTGGGACGAGTCATGGCTGGGATTCGAACTCATGACACAGTGGACATGCTCATTTGAGGGATTGTCCACTTAACGACTCGCACTCTAACCACTGAGCCACTGGGGCACCTGATATTTGTAAGGAAAGTTAAGCCTTATGAAGTTCACTTTTGTCCTCCTTCTTGACCAGATCCAGCTTGAACACCTCTCTGCCGCTTCTGCCATTGCTTTCAGGGCTCTGTTTTTTTTTTTTTCCTTTCTGCATCTGAGAGCTGTTTCATGAGGCTGTATACAGACGTTCCTACAAACCCCCTAGCTCCAATTTCTGCAGTGAGGACTTTGACCTGATAACCTTCTCTCCTCAGGCTGTTTGCCAGATCAACATATTTTTCAGTCTTGTAGATTTGAGCTGCCTCCATTCTGTTCTCATATGGCACCGTGAGCTCGATCATGATCAGCTGGTTGACTGAGAGTGGACTACTATGAGAAACTTAACTCCACTGGACAGTCATAAAAGAAACATTCGATGTATCCTTACGATACGAACATCTGTTGTTGTCGTTTAAAAATTATTATATGTAAGAGGATGTTTGTGAGATATAATTATCATGAAGAATTTTCCAGTGCAAGACTCTCAGCCTTGTCTCGCTTGTGCATACTTTTGCTCAAACCCACGTTGATTCATCAATCTCCGCATCAAGTTTTCTAAGCCCCAATAAAAAAGCATTGGTGTAGATAGCGTCGTCGTTTTTAAATTATTTTATTTATTTATTTATTTATTTATTTATTTTTTTTTTTTTTTAATAAAAAACTTTCTGATTCGGCTGGGTTTTGCACTGAACAGTGCAGCATCGCTTTTCTGGGAATCTGTCTCAGTTTCAGTTTCACGTCTTTCTATCCACTGAAACCAAACCCTTGGGATTGCATTCACCAGTGCATAACACTCCATCAAGGTATTTGCCCTGTTATGACCGATTTGGTCTTGTATTTCCTGCAGAGACAGCATTGTACATCCCCTTTGGTGAATGAAATTTGTCATATATTCAAGCCCTTTTTCTTGCCAAGACTTGGAA
>JADBJO010006713.1:25000-27500 GCA_016801955.1 Conus betulinus | reverse complement strand
TTTTGCTTCTAAGGTGGCACCTTTAGTTAGTTTTTTTGAAAACTCAACAAACATACTATGGTATTGCACACCAGCCTTTTTCTGATATAGCATTCTTCTTAAAACCGAAAAGGCAGAGGGGTCAAATTACCACTTTCCGCGGTCACTAAGGAGAAACAATCAGGTTTCGAAATACCGGTATATGACCAGGAGTTATATGTTAGTGAGTTTCCTCCCATTGGAGACGGTCTCCCCCTTTGGAGACTATAAGCTTGCTGAAGGTTCATTTTGAGAAGCAATTATTATTCCCCACTCACCCACTCAAGCACATACTGTTAATTAGGCAGAATTATCTACCACTACAGATATGAATGCTTATCACCCCCTATGTTTACAATCTAAGACATAAGAGCAAGCTTTGTTTATAATTCAATGTTTCTTGCAGTCATTGCAACACCAAGCTGCTCTGTAAGTTGCCGGAATGGTGCTCGGTACTTATCCTTGGAATTTATTAGTTATATTAGTTTATATATATATATATATATATATATATATATATATATATATATATATATATATATGTGGCGTAGTTTTCTGAAACTTGTTGTTTGTTCATTTGTTCGTAGTGTAATCAATCGCGCCCCTTCAGCAGTATCGTATCCACGCCGCTCATTTCAACAAAGTCGGGCCCATTTCGCCAAAGCGCCGTCACCGGCAAGTCTCATGGATCGTTATCAAGTCGTCTTCAGGCAACACACCGGAGCTGACACTGCGCCGCCATTGAGTTATGTCGGTGTGTTCAGGGGTAGCTTTTTTTTCTGATCCAGCACACGCAAGACATCCCCGCTAAGACCTCTACTGACTGCGAAGATAGCGTGAGTGAGCTCTCCCCCTCACCAAACCAAGGTCACAGAAGACAATGTGAGTAAGCTCTCGCCCTCACCAAACCAAGGATACAGACGCGAAGAGCCAATCGAAACTGAGGTCACCATGACAGCAGGTCATCAAGGGCCACTGAACTTTTTTTGGGGGGGATGCTGACAACGAGGATGAGGATGATGATGAGGGTGGAGTTCCATTCTGGTATGAGACCACATGGGAGGACTGCACTCTATGCCTGCTTTCATGATTGCCCCAGCTCCAACCAGGCCCAGGAGATACAGGCACCAGTGGAGTTGGTCAGCAAATTTGAACAACGCACTCAGGAGTTCGTCCCCATAACGTGGATTAAACACGACCATGTGGCTATCGTCTTGCCATTTCAGTTCATGGCAAACTCCGCTGCGGGTGGGAACTGATCATGGGTTGACATTGGTCACCAATAAAAGATTTGGCTGACGGGAATGGAACCCATGTTGTTCAAGCCAGGAATGATAACATCTCTGCACACACATTGGTGCTAAGAACGCCCGCAGACAGACAGAAAACAGAAAAAACAGATAGTCAGACAGACAGTCAAACTAAACGTGAACAGAACCCCCGTGTATCAAACGGCCCTTTTTTTTCCAAATCGCACGTGGCAACAGTTTGTTGATGTCAAAGTGACAAAAGGAATTGTGATCGTGAGGTGGTCAGTGTCGGTCATCGTGTCGCTGCCAGCTGTGGCGAAGATGTTGTTCTTGGTGTCGTTGTTATCACGCCAGTGTCTGCAGCTATCAATGAGAACAGCTGTGCTGATGTCGTCAGCTGTGGAGAACGTGCTGATGTCGTCAGCTGTGGAGAACTTGCTGATGTCGTCAGCTGTGGAGAAACGTGCTGATGTCGTCAGCTGTGGAGAACGTGCTGATGTCGTCAGCTGTGGAGAACGTGCTGATGTCGTCAGCTGTGAGCTGTGTCGTCAGCTGTGAGAACGTGCTGATGTCGTCAGCTGTGGAGAAACGTGCTGATGTCGTCAGCTGTGGAGAACGTGCTGATGTCGTGATGAGAACGTCTGCTGTGTCAGCTGTGGAGAACGTGCTGATGTCGTCAGCTGTGGAGAACGTGTTTATGTCGTCAACTGTGGAGAACGGTTTATATGTCGTCAACTGTGGAGAACGGTTTATGTCGTCAACTGTGGAGAACGGTTTATGTCGTCAACTGTGGAGAACGGTTATGTCGTCAACTGTGGAGAACGTGCTGATGTCGTCAGCTGTGGAGAACGTGCTGATGTCGTCAGCTGTGGTAAAACGTGCTGATGTCGTCAGCTGTGGTGAACGTGCTGATGTCGTCAACTGAGCTGTGACTTTTGCCGATGATACTCTGTTTTCATCAGCGAACGTCTGTTTGTCTCTCAGCAAGATAGTGCAGAATCTGTTTGATCGATTTGGAATCTGTACATGTACTCGAAAGATGAAATGTGTGTTTAAGAACAAAAATGTTACATTTTACTGCGGATTCTTCCGCAATGACACATTAACGGGCGTATTTATTATCACCACGGTGATATACTGGGGAAAAAAACAAAAAAAAAAAAAAAAACATCAAATTGATTCAACCAAAATATGAACAAAAGACGAAATGGGGCGGAAAATAAAGTAATTCA
>JADBJO010006713.1:12500-17500 GCA_016801955.1 Conus betulinus | reverse complement strand
AAAAACTACAGAGAGAGAGAGGTCAGAGAAGTGTGGGAAAGAGAGAATGGTAGGTAGGGGGAGGGAGAAAAGGGATGGTAGACAGAGTGGGAGTGGGGATGAGCGATTTTAACGGAGTAAGTTTTATGTTTAGACGAATAAGTCAAAGTATGCTTCACTGAAGACTTTGCGAATGGGCGCTAATCATTGTAATCGAATAATTAAATTACTGAGACATAAAATGTTTATGCAAATGTTCCTTGAAAAGTTTAAAGTATTTATGTTTTGTAGATTTGGTGGAAGTGAGTTCCAGACATATGGTCCAGAGTAAGCTAAGCTTGTTTTGTATAGACCAATGCGTGGGTAGGGAAGAAGGAATTTCGTCCAGCCAGAAAAGCTGTTCGATCTTGTAAAAAGGGCATTGATATAACATGGCATAGTATCTGTCAAGATTGTAAACTGAATGATGCCTTGTTTAATTCCAATTACCTGTGCAGAGGAAGTATGTTCAGCGCTTTTAGTTTTTCGTCTGTTGTTAGAGATGCAGCTGGGTGGAGTAGCTTTGTTGCACGTCTATGGAGAGATTTCAGCCCTTTTTGTGGACGTCACTACTTCCGTCCCGCACTGTTGAAGCGTAATTGATACGTGACATTATGTGTGCATTGAAGAAAAGTTTAAGCACATAACTGTTGACGTAGAATTGAGATAACAGGAAAAGGTGTTTTGAGACTACCTTGCATGCGTAATCGAGATGAGATTGCCATTTCAATTCTTTATCTATTGTTAACCCTAAAAAACAATGCTCATCTACCTGCTCGATAGAAGTGCCATTCAACTGAAGTTTTAGGCAAAGAGGAGTCAACTGGTGTTTTTGGCGGGTAGCTATAATCATAGATTGGTTTTGGGCTGGGTGTATGACCATTGAGTTTGAATGACACCAGTCTGATACGTCGTTTAGACCTTTCTGGAGGAGAGAAGTTTCTATTGTCTGTAGATCACTACCATTTTGGTTTGGAGTGACGAGTCAGCACAGAGAGAGAGAGAGAGAGAGAGAGAGAGAGAGAGAGAGAGAGAGAGAGAGAGAGAGAGAGAGAGAGAGAGAGAGAGAGACAAGACAACAAATAATTTTATGAACCGGGCCATCTGCCCATGTCAAAAGGAACAGTGGGGTGGGGGGTAAAGTCAAAAGAAATATCATGTGTGTCTAAACAAAATACGAAGTACTGACATGGGAAGTCGAAGGAGGGAAGGGAAGTGGGGGAGAGGGTGAAAAGCGTGAGGATGGTTTACGGTAATATAAATCACGTAATATCTTGTGACTCAAACACGTGGATCAACAGCAAACAATTACATTTTATTACTTAAGGTAACTGGACCTCAGCTGAAGTGCCTTATTTATGTAAGATGCGACTGTGAATGAGTGACTGGGACTTGACACACAGCAACGCTAGTCTGAACATAGAGGGTTGATTGTAGGATTTTTCGCGGTATATACTGCTCTCTGAGTGTTTGATATACTGGACAAATGAACATAAAATGTATTTCAGATTCATATGCATTTTGGCAGTTCGGGCAGTCAAAACAGTTACGCGTTGCTTCACAAAAACGATTTGCGTGGCACTTTAGCGGTGAAACACCAAGTCTCTCATTCGCGTTAAATATTTTCTTAAGGTACTACTTTTTATAACAAGTAAATAATCACTGAGGCAATGGTTTTGTTTCAATAAAGAATAAAAAACGAATAGCGCTCTTTCGTATTAATCTTACTGTTCCAGCCTTGGACATAACAGTCAATCAAACATTGTCTAAATTCAGCCAGAAATATGTTCTCATTACCAACTCCTTGGCATTCCCACGCAAATCCGAAACCATGGCGATACAGAGTGACACAAATAGTAGTTACCCAGTTATTCTTATTATTGTAATGAAGATTACAGAGCATGTTACAACATTTTCGAGGAAGGCGATCCTCACACATTTTTGTTAGAGATAACCAATATTTAATATTTCGAACATAAATATTTATAAATAATGGAAACCTCCCCGTTTCACATATACACAAGCACATTTGGGTGTCTTCACACTGACGTTTAACAGTCTCTTAATCGCAAATAAATGTACCTGTTCAATGATTGAATAATCAGCGCTAAGACCCCATACTTCTGAACCGTATGTAAGTATGGGTGTGTATCTGACAGTCAAAAAGCTTGTAGAACAGTTGAGGAGATTGATTACCGAGGGACCAAAGTAGTCGTAAAATACCAATTACACCTTTCTTTGCTCTGTCCGCCATGTCCCTTAACGCATACGAAAAGGACACACCTGTTGAAAAAATTACACCCAAATATTTGTACTGGTTAACAATCTCTAAATACTGTCCAACGTAAGCCATTTTTCACGAGCGGCAAGATGGCCACCTTTTCTAAAGACAACCACTTTAGATTTATCCATATTTACTATCAGTCCAAGTCTTTTCGCAGTGTTACATAAAATATTTAGTTGCTGCTGCAAGCCAATTACAGTATACGACAACAAAATTACATCGTCAGCAAAAAGCAGAATCAGTATTTGTATTTGTTCAGGTGTAAGTGTTATGCCATGTTTTCCTTTTTGACTAATGTCATTTGCCAACTCATTAATAAACAGGGAAAATAAAACAGGGCTACAAATATCTCCTTGTTTTAGTCCCTTGGGGCACATGAAACGTCTGTAAGTTTACTACCAGCACGAACTTTTGCTTTGACAATGTTATACATACTTTGGATAGCTTTATACATTTTGCCACCAATGCCGTTTTTTTCTTAGAATGGACCATAAACAGCGTCTATCAACAAAATCAAATGCTTTTTTGAAATCAATAAATGCACAATATAACTTTCCATGACTGCCAAACTGTTTTTGAATTAATGATAAGAGGGTAAATATGTGATCAATTGTGTTATATTTGTGTCTAAATCCAGCTTGGGCCTCGTTATAACAATTTGTTATCCTCTATCCAAGAAGTTAAACGCTTATTTAGAATATAACTGTAAAGCTTTCCACACAGACGTTCAATAAGGAAATACCTCTGTAATTATCCGGTGAATTTATATCACCTTTCTTGTACACTGGCTGTATGATGGCTTCTGACCACCCGAATGGAAAAGTACCTGAATCAAACAATGCGTTGAAGTACTTCTTTAAAAATAGTCCAACCTCTGGGTCTGCATATTTATAAAATTCTCCCGAAAACCCGTCTGGACCGGCTGCTTTGTTGTTTTTTAAAGCAGAAATTGCATCAAGAACTTCCTGGTATGAGATCTCCTCATTTAGTACATTACAGTCAGTATCCACGCTAGAACATGCATCCAAATGGTAACAACTAGGCAACGTGTCGTTAATGTTAATACCGGGGCAATCTTGGTTAAACACATCTGAGAAGTGAGTCAACCATTCAGCAGCAGCAATAGAATTCTGGTTTATTGGTCTGCCTATATAGTTTTTCAGAGTACTCCAGAACTTCTGGGGATTGCTCGCATTATCTTCCAGTAATCTAATTGTCTGCTTTTTATTGTGTCCACCTTCTTTTATTGTAGCAAACTTTTATAATCACTCCGTTTGCTCGTGTACGATATTCTCAGGATGTCTATTTCCGTATCCGATATATTTTGTTCCCTTTTATTTTTCTTGGCTTTCCTTAATATTCTAAGGGAGTGTCTTGCCACTTGACGTTGTTGTTTGCATTCAGAGTCAAACCAGGGGTTGTTGCTAAAACTCCCCATGACAACAGTCTTCAACATGGGATTTGCTGCGCTACCGATGATTTCGTAAAACTTGCAGAGCGCTTCTTCTGTATCCAAACTAATTAAATCATAAGCTTCCTTAAACATAAAGAAATCTTTTCAGTCTTGAAAGCATCCAAATATTCCTGCAATTTATGACAGTCCCATTTATACATCTGAATGGTAGTTTTTTTTTTTAAAATATACGTACGTTTACTGTTTACGTTCTTAAATTTAACCCCAAGTTCTACAGGCATATGTTTTGATTCGATTCTTTGACCGACATTCAGGTTACCAGCCAAGTCAAAATGCGTCTCGATACTATGAAATAGTCTATAGTACTAGAGCCATTGTGAGCAACATAAGTATAATTTCCATCCATGTTTCCAGATTTTACCCCATTCAGCAGGATCAAATTAAACTGTTCACAAACTGTTATCAAATAACGACCAAAAGCATTCACCACGACGTCATCTGAAATCCGTTGGTATGGATCAGTCCCATCATATGTTACACTATCAGTGTCACTAGCATCACAGGGCAGTTCAGCCTCACTAGCATTTTCACTGCCAGTCCTCGCATTCAGGTCGCCCATGATTATCAATGGCACATCACTGTAACATTGCAGAATATCCAGAATACAATGTTCCAAAAGAGAAACTCCATTATAGATTTCTGTATCAGTATAGTATGGACTGTGTTGGGGAGGTAGGTATACACCAATCAAAATACAATCTGAATCCAGTCCTGTAGGTTGCTTGGAGAGTTTAAGAACGATGCAGTTGTCATATTCTATGTCAATTCGAGAAACAAAGGATGTAAACTGTTTCTTTATCAACAAAACTACTCCTCCACATAGTCGGGCTGTGCGAGCATCGGAGAGAGAGAGAGAGAGAGAGAGAGAGAGAGAGAGAGAGAGAGAGAGAGAGAGGAGAGAGAGAGAGAGAGAGAGAGAGATGTTAGTAATAGAAACTAAAAAGAAAAGAAAGAAAGAAAAAAAAGAAAGCGAGAGAGAGACAGTATGAACAAACAAACGAACGAACGAAAAAAAAAAAGAGCAAAAGAAAGAAGAAAGAAGGAAATACAGAAAGTCGCTTACACTTATCTTTAACCTTTTTTTACAGATAGGTTTTCCCAGAGGAAAAAAAAAAAAAAGTTCACATAAAGGTCTTTAGAAACCATCCCCAGAAAAGGACTGTGTCTCTCCTAATGGTGGGATTAGAAAGGTCACCTAAAATACCTGGCCACTAGTGAGGAGAG
>JADBJO010006713.1:0-2500 GCA_016801955.1 Conus betulinus | reverse complement strand
GACACGTTTGCTAAACTCTTGTTGTCTGGGCCTAGGTATTATCCTGAGCACAGCGCGCCAGTGGCTGGGGACAGAGGAGTACAGACACACTGTCATCGATCATACCACAGAAGAGACTGACTCTGAGTCGCAGTGAGGACAGTGGCATAAAAACATCATGCAGTTTGTGTTTGACGGTGCCGGTGGACAGTTAATAAATAACGCAAACGCAACCCGCTCCCTGCTCACCTCCCTCCACATCACTGCCACTCTCATCCCACCCACCCCAATCCAACACAACCCGCACCCTCACGTCTACCCTCACCCACTCTCATCCCACTCACCCCCAATCCACACCAATCCTCACCTCGCACTCTGGCCTTCACCCACTCTCATCCCACGCACCCCAATGCCACACAATCCCTCACCCCTCACTATACCCTTCACCACTCTCATCCCACGCATCCCAAATCCACACACAACCCTCAACCCTCACTCTACCCGTCCACCCCACTCTCATCCACTCACCCCCAATCCACACGAACCCTCACCCTTCACTCGACCCTTCACACACCTCTCATCCCAACTTCACCCCAAGCCACACGAACCCTCACCCGCAACTATACCCTCTCACCCACGCTCATCCCACTCACCCCAAATCACCACAATCCCTCACCTCGCCTAGGACCCGGCACTCCACTCTCATCCCACTTCACCCCAAAGGCCACACACACCCTCACCCGCACTCTACCCGTCACCCACGCTCCATCCCACTCACCCCAAGCCACCCAAGCCCTCACCCTCACTCTACCCTTCTCACCCACGCGCAGCCCACGCACCCCTAATCCATTTACACAATCCCTTTTTTACCCTCACGCGCTTACCCTTAACCCACTCTCATCCCACTCACCCCATCCAACACACACCCGCACCGCACGTCGACCGGCACCCACTCTCATCCCACTCACCCCAATCCACACAATCCCTCACCCTCACAGCTACCCCTCACCCCACTCTCAGCCCACTCACCCCAAGCCACACAATCCCTCACCCGCACTCTAGCCGGCACTCTCATCCCAGCACCGCCAAACCCAAACCCAACCCCAACATCACCCTCACCAGCACGCGCCCCTTTTCACCCAAGTCTCAGCCCACCCTCACCCCAATCCACTCTCACAACCCAACCACCCAACCCATCAACTCCCTTCACCCACTCTCAGGCCACTCACCCCAACCCACACAAACCCTCACCATCACGCTGACCCTTCACCCACTCTCATGCCACTCACCCCAAGCCACACAAATCACTCACCATCACTCTACCCTTCAACAACAATCGTATCCCACTCACCCCATCCACACGAACCCGCAACCTCAACTCTACACCTTCACCCACTCTCTCAGTCCAAAGCACCCCAATCCACACGAACCCCTCACCCTAAACTACCCTTCACCCACTCTCATCCACTCACACCCTCCCTCATCCACAACGAACCCACCACCCTCCACTCTCACATACCTTACCCAGTCACTTGATCCCTTCCATGAGGTATTGTTTTGTATTTATATTGGTGGTTCTTTTGGGTGTGGGTGTGTTGTGTGTGTGTGTGTGTGTGTGTGTGTGTGTGTGTGTGGTGTGGGTGCGTTGCGTGCGTGCGTGCGTGCGTGCGTGCGAGCGAGCGTGTGTGTTGTGGGTGTGTGGTGTGTGTGTGTGTGTGTGTGTGTGTGTGTGTGTGTGTGTGTGTTGTGTTGTTTTAAAAGAGGTTTTTTTTTTTTTTTTGTTTACAGTAGTAGCAATCAGATTTGCACGTGACAATAACAACGTCGCTACTCAGCTAGATGTTTCTTTCTGCAATGTGGGCGACCATTGTGTGCATGTGTGGACAACCATCCTCCATATGAGTGTTGCCAGGGAAACGTAATCTGGGTTGAATCAACATGTATCCATACACAAATTCAATAGTGTGTGTCCACGTGATAATGTCAGTAGTCTCTGTGTGACGTTAAACATTCGCCAATCATGTCCAAGGTGTGATGAGTTCTAAATTGGTGCTGTATTGGGGCTGCCTTTTATGTTGCTCTTTATGTATGAAACAGGCGATGCTTTGAAAAAATTTGAGAAAAAGCCAAAGTAAAGGAATAGAATACAACTAGGTTTGCCTCTCTGATGGGCCTGGCAACGAGAGCCCTTGGCTCGTTTTACACCCTGGAGGGCTGTCAGAGCCGAGGCAGTTTCTTTCGGGGACAACCCCACTTCTTCAAGTCGTTTTGGGAATGACTTAAACAAAGTGTCATCATGTAACAGAAACCACGATAACATAAGACTTTTGCTCGGGGCCCCGGCTCCATGAGCACCCCCGTTTTTCCACCGGTTCTCGCCTCATCTTGACCCGCCGATTTAAGCGGCAAGAGAGGAGGCCCGCCACACACCCCCAACATGGCCTAGGATGCCCCAAACGCAAGCGCACCTCGGTCCAAGTTCCCCCCCCCCCCCACCTTCCGCTGACCACGCACAGCCCAC
>JADBJO010006712.1:125000-128167 GCA_016801955.1 Conus betulinus | reverse complement strand
AAAAGTGCACCAATCTGGCCGAAAAGGGAAGGAAGCTAGGCTACTAGCAGCCACAAATGTGAGGGAATCAATTTTGTAATGCAAGAAAGAGCCCTCGGCAACTACTACTGAGGCCCATCAACACCGTAAAACTATCAGTGAAAAACATTGCGTGCTGAATGATGATACAAGATTTCCTCAATCCTCCAATGAGGGGGGCTATCTCAAATCGGCCGTCCCCTGTGGGACAGTCTTGTGGGAACAGCGTACACATGTAAATCCCAAGGCGCTCCGAACGCCGTGACACAGAGCACAAGAGGTGAGACTAACATCAAGCAGACCGGGGGCTGTCAAACGCCAGGTTTGTGGTCCCAGATAGATGGCTTCTGCATAAAAGTGTGTCAACCCCGGTGGGATGTGGTTCGCGGGGCAGTTGAAGTGGGGGCTGGGAAGGAGGAATCCGGAATAGCTCAGTTGGACTCGTGACTCGTGATCCTGGGGGTTGCGGGTTCGGATTTCGGTTTGTTCGGACAGGGGGATTTTCCCCTCGGATTTAACATTGGTTCTGACTCCCTTCCCCATACAGTCCTTCGAATGAGACTATAAAACCGAGGTTCCGTGTTTTGTGGAACGCACGCACAAACATCTTGCACACACACGTAAAAAAATCCCATCACCAACTTTCGGAAGAGAGAAGGCCAGTTTGGCCGTTGGTATGGAATGACACATTACACACACAGCATGCACCTTCCCCGAAGATGGTAGTATGGCTGCCTTAATGGCGGGGATAATAAAAAACGATTATAACACACAAATGATAACACGGTCAAACAAACACAAAACTCCACTGCCTGTCTATACAGGCAGTGTCCGCAGGAGTATCAGCCTGCGTACGCAGAAGAAAGGGAAAAGGTTGAAGCTGCTGTTCGCAGACCGATGCGTGTGCAGCGTCGCGTCATTAGATGAGCAGAGTGGCTTTGCCCAGCCTCTTTACCTTTAGTACAGGACAGGTCAGTCTTGAAGAAATGATAGAGAGTAGCAGCCCTTCTTGTCACAACAAGACAAACCAGTGAACTGAGAGAGAGAGAGACAGAGACCAAAAGAGGAGAGAGAGAGAGAGGAGACCAGAGAGAGAGCGAGAGGAGGGAGCGAAGGAGAGGAGATGTGTGCAGGTGTGTGTGTGTGTGTGTGGGTGTGTGTTGTGTTCTGGTGAGGAGGAGAGGAGAGGAGAGAGGACGAGACGAGAGAAGGGAATGAGCGAGAGAGAGAGATAGAGAGAGAGAGAGCATATTCCAAAAGCTTCCAAAATCTCAGGAGAACGAAAAAAGAAAGAATGTAAGGGAGGAGGAACAGGGGAAGGAGGGGGGGGAAAAAGGAGGGAAGAAGAGCACATGCAGTCATGAGTCCGTCTGCGTCCAACCCGACCTTCCAATGACTGTGTGGTCAAGTTTTGCAGCATGCGTTTTTAAAGTTTGGCGTCTTCGATGTACTCTGTTTCAAAGAGCTCAGTCTACCGTCTGGTGATGCCTAAGAGCTCCCCCACATCCAACTACCGGTCTAACATCCCACATCTCCACCACACCCCGCCCTGCGGTCCATTCCCACAGACAGAACAAGGACAGTATTGAATGAACAAGTACTGATCTATCTTACTCCTAACCATCACACATCACACACACACGCGCGCGCATACACACATACACACACACACGCGCGCGCGCGCGCGCATACACACACACACACACACACACACACACACACACACACACACACACACACACACACACCATTGTAAACAACATACTTAAAAAAAACTTAAAATGAGCTCTTTTTCTTGTTGAAATTCACGCTTTTTCAGACCGTTCCCGACGCGTTTTGAGAAGCAGTTTTCGCGCGTCGCGCTTTTCGAAAAGCGCTCATCCAAACTCGTGCTTTTAGACGATCCAGATTCGCGTTTTAAAAATGCGCGCTGAACCGGACTATCACAGATTTTGTTTTTACTTTTTGGATGCACACAGTTACATGGAATTGACTCTTTAGCTGGCCTGTCCATATTTTGTTGATGTGCGATAATAGATATCTATCATCTTTCCCCTTCCTTCACTCTTTACATGCTGCCGTGCGTCGTGCTTAGTGCTTAGTGGTTCTAAACGCACCCCCACACGCTCACACTCGAACCCGTCTTCTCATATTTTGAAATATAAGTGCCACCACTTGACCGTCGGCGGTAATCCGATAACGTTCCAAAGAAATGGCAAGGTAGTTTATTTACCTCATTTATTTATTTCTCTGCCTTGGTTTTTCCACCAGCTGTATGTCATTATACTAGGGCAGTAGTCCGCAAAAATCTATTTGCTGAATTTAAAATTTAACCTTCTGAGTGACTTCGTTCGTCGAGTGCTCAGTGGTTATAAATGGTTCGTTTTGAGCGCGTGCGCGCCACACACACACCACACACACACACACACACACACACACACACACACACACACCACACACACACATTTACATGAAATATAAGAAACAAAGTGCATAATATAACATTTCTTGGGCTATATTTCTTTGTCGAACTCCAAGGAGCGTGGGAAGGGAGGGGGGGGGGGGGGGGGGGTTGGTTGGTTGGTTTCCATTTATCTGATTCTGCTATGTGGTCTGTGCATTATGTATGCCTTGTAATGAAAAGAAAATGCAAGTGCGTGCACGCCCTCTCTCTCTCTCTCTCTCTCTCCTCCTCTCTCTCTCTCCTCTCTCTCTCTCCGTCTCTCTCTCTCTCCGCTCTCATCCCCCTTCCTCATTCTCCCCACCCCAGTCCCTTCCACCCCCACCTCACCCCTCCTCTACTTACCCATTCACGTCCACCTCCGCCCACCCCCTCACATGTACTCCCTCCCCCTCCTCCCTCTTTCCCTCCACCTTCACCCACCCTTGACATAACGGAAAGAGAGAATGAAGAACAAGGAAGGTGGAGAAGGGGGAAGTAAAGATGGAATGCGTGGTACTTGCGTGCACATCGCGTTGCGCAATTTCCAGTGATGAACACAACGCCCATACTCTATGTATGTGGTGGGGTGGGGGGGGGGGGGGGGGAGTGGGGGGTTGTGGACGTAAATGGGTGGGCGGATGGGTGAATGTAAGCGCACCTTTCCTCACTTCTCAAACACTCTCAAACTAAAAAAAAAAAAAATTCT
>JADBJO010006712.1:107500-110000 GCA_016801955.1 Conus betulinus | reverse complement strand
GAGGTTCTGGGAAAAGACACGTTTAGAATACAGAATTAGTGAACAGAAAAATGAGTCCACGGGAGAAGCTCTGAAAAACAGAACAACGAAACGTAGGCTTCTATTGAAATAAGCGTTAATAATATGGCACACAGGAATGTGAGTTTCTATGTTCTATATTATCATCGACTTTTTTTTCGCAAAAACTTACCTCTTTTTTGTTCTATGTTGTCGCTGATTCTTTTTTGCAAAAACTTACGTTCTATATTATCTGCGCTTTTTTTCTTATCGCTGAAGACACGTTTTCTGTTTTCCTTATCATTATTGTTTCTTTCCACACAATATGATATCTTTACTTCCCCTTTTTTTCAGATCGTCTTTTCCTTAGAACCCACGCACACATATCTGTACACCATATTATCAGCGATTCTTTCCGCAGAAATCCCCGTGTCTATGTTCCACGTTATCAGCGCTTCTTTCTGCTGAAGTCATAGCTCTTTATGTTCCGTATCACCGGTGCTTTTTTTTTCCCCACAGAACCAGCTTTTCAATACTCCACAAAAATTCAAATTTCTGCGTTTCATATGAGCAACGTTTCTCTCCACAGGATCCACGTTTCTAGGTTCCCTGTTACAGCGCACCTTTGCAGAAACCCCACATTTCTAACTTCCATAATCATCATCAGTTCTTCTTCCCATAGAACCCGGTTCTATGCTCCTTATCATCAGCGATTTTTTTTTCTGAAGAGGCCCAGGTTTCTAGGCTCCATATCAGCGCTTCTTTCCATTATATCCAACTTGACCACGTTCCATATCATCAACACTTTTTTCGCAGAAGTTCATACGCCTATATTCCATAATCATCAATGTGCATTTCTGCAGAAGCCAATATTTCTATTTCTACGTCATTTTACCACCAACTTTTTTTTCTCAAAGCTTCTTTCCGAAAATTCACATTTTGTGTTCCATATTAACACAACGATTCTTCCAACAAAAGCCTGGTTAGTTCTGCTCCTTACTCTCTATCGTTCTTTCTCATGTTTCTATGTTCCATATCATCAGAGCTTCTTTCTACACTAACTTTTTTACCATGTTCTATGTGTCCATGTCAATAGAGCTTCTTTCGTGTACCTAATACCTAATGATTCTTTCAACAAAAGCCTACCTGTCTCTGTTCCTTACTATCGATCTTTCCCCCACAAAACCCCGCGTTTTTTTTTTTTTTTTTTTTTTTTTTGTTTTGTTTTGTTTGGGTTTGTTTTGGTTTGGTTGGTTTTTTTTTTTTGTTTTTTTTTTTTTTTTTTTTTTTTTTTTTTTTTTTTTTTTTTTTTTCCTTTTTACTGAGCTTGTTTGCACAGGACCCACCTCTATATACTTCTATATCATCAGCATTTTGTTTATCGGGTTCTTCCGCATTTTCAATGCTTCTTCTGACAGATGATCACAATTCTATGTTCAACAACATCAGCGCTCTTTTTTTTTATGAAGTCTTAGTTCTTATGTTCCAGAACTAACGTATTTATACTCCTAAGCTGTACATTAAGAGCACTTCTTTCGACTCAAATTCAAAGTTCTGTACTGCAAACAACAGAGCTTTTTATCCACATAACCTACGAATCTATGTTCCATAGTATCAGCGCTTCCTTCTAGAGGACAACTTTTCTCGGTTTCTCATTATCAACGTTTCTATCTACAGAAGTCACGTTTCAAGTTCTAAATAATCACATGCATTTTCCCATAGAACCCACAATTCTTTGTTCGATACCATCAATGCTTCTTCATCCATACAACCCACGTTTTCTATGTTTTATATCGTCAGTGTATCTTTCCACAGAACCCACGTTTCTATGTTTTATATCGTCAGTGTATCTTTCCACAGAGCCCACGTTTCTATGTTTTATATCGTCAGTGTTCTTTCCACAGAGCCCACGTTTCTATGTTCCGCTTATCAGCACTTCTTTCCACAGAGCCCACGTTTCTATGGTCTGTATTTGAAGACCTGCTTTAGGTAAAACCACGCGGTTTCTATGCACCGTGTCATCAGAGCTGGAGCAGTTAAGAGCGGGGAGTGCTGGGAGAGGGTGTGTCTTGAAGCTGAAAGAGTGCTCAAATTTGAAACATTTTATCTGAGAACTTGGACAAGCTGTGCAGGAATACTGAAGCGGCACTAGACGTGTGATGAGACGTGGCTAACACTTCTCTACGTGACATCAGGAAGGAGTCGCTTTGGCTCCAGAAAGCAAAGGACGAACGGCAACGGAAAACAGAAAAAAAAAAACACTGCTCGTAAGACTCCCGATGACCATCAATTTGATATTGATCAATCGGTCTCCCATTGTTTTGTTTTGGTTTTGGGTTTTGTTTGGGGTGCTTTTTTTTTTTCCCGTACGGTGTGTGTGTGTGTGTGTGTGTGTGTGTGTGTGTGTGTGTGTGTGTGTGTGTGTGTGTATGTGTGTGTGTGTGTGTGTGACTGTCTGTCTGTCTGTCTGTCTGCTGTCTGCGCGCGCGTGCACGCCCCCCCG
>JADBJO010006712.1:90000-100000 GCA_016801955.1 Conus betulinus | reverse complement strand
CACCACGGTAATACTTGACACAATGAAGATAGTCTTCGAACAAAACTTTAAGGTATAGAAACCGATTTACTCCACATATTAACTTCACTAATAAACCTAAAATCAATAAAATCTTATGACAAAGCACATTTATAGTGTAACTCTCTCTCTCTCTCTCTCTCTCTCTCTCTCTCTCTCTCTCTCTCTCTCTCTCTCTCTGGGGCGGGGAAAAAGAGTGCTTTTTCCTCATTCGGGTGCTATTATTTAAAAATTAGAAAAATCAGCAGGACATTTTGGAGAACTAATGGGCAACGTGTCAGGACGCTAGAAGACAAACAGAGTTGTCCCTCTACCGCTCAGATACTTTCATTGAATTAAAAAAAAATACAGTGGATTGCTGCCAGGAAATCATGCACAAGTCAAATAAATGAAAGCCTAAATCTTTCCAGCTGATAGCTCAAAGAAAAAATCAGTATGACGCTTTGTAAAACTAAAGACCAAAGTGTTGCTGTGTTCTTATTCTGCTCAGATACGTTCATTTCCGAGAAAACAAAAATGTGGATCAGTACTGCCTAGCAGTACAGAACTACAATTGTTCAGTGATGTTCTACTAATTTGAACAAGATCTGAAACTGAAAAAAGAATCAAAGTTCACTGTTTTGATCAATCGATATCGACTAGGTTTCTGTGGCGGCAGCGCACAGACGGAGACTTTCTTCTCTTTGTCGGGGTGTGTGCCCATTGAGAAGTTTCAATATTCGACTTCCATCGATCCCGGTTTAAACACGCTGTAAACACTACCGCGCTAAAAACACTACCATGGGAAGCTACCTAATAGGTTTTTTTTTAATTTAATGGGAGGCCTTTGTTTAAAACCCTGCAAGATAACCTCCCTATGAAATACCTCTGTTCTCTGTCAAACGTAAACTCTTGCCAACTCGTGTCTTTATCTGGACCATACAGGGGGCATTAGGATGCTTTCTAATCTCATTCATTTGGATACTTGACGGAAAGAAAAACACGACTGTGATTTCTTTTTTTTTTTTTTTTTTATCCATCAGGCCAGCCAGCCAGACCTTTAATCCACTAGACCAGTTAGACTCGACTTCTTTTCATCTGCTTGACTATGCCAGCAGCCAGTCCTTTAATCCACTAGGCCAGCTAGATTTGACTTCTTTTCATTTGCTTGACTAGGCCAGCAGCCACACCTTTAATCCACTAGGCCAACTAGATTCGACTTCTTTTCATCTGCTTGACTAGGCCAGCAGCCAGACATTTAATCCACTAGGCCAACTAGATTCGACTTCTTTTCATCTGCTTGACTTGGCCAGCCAGACCTGTAATCCATTAGGCCAGCCACCCTTTATCCACTAGGCCAGCCACACCCTTTATCCACTAGGCCAACGAGACTCGACTTCCTTTCATCTACTTGACTAGGCCAACCAGACCCCGACAGTTTTTTTTTCTTTTCCAGTTCAGATACGGAAGGCAGATCCTGACTGTTCTCTCTCTCTCTCTCTCTCTCTCTCTCTCTCTCTCTCTCTCTCTCTCTCTCTTTTAATCCTCATGGCCAACCAGATCCAGACCATTTTTTTAATAACCCACTAAGCTATCCAGATCTTGGCCTTTTTTCTTTGTTTAAGTCCACTGGACCAACCCAAACCTGCCTTTCCTTCATCCAGAGGGCTAATCAGACCCTGGAAGTTTGTTGTTGTTGTTGTTTTCTTGTTATCATCTGGGTCAACCAAACCCCACATTTTTTTTTTCATCCACTGAGCCAAGCAGGCTTTGGTGGGGGTTTTTTTTGTTTTGTTTTGTTTTGTTTTGTTTCTTTCTTCTCTTTTTGCCAGTGGACCAACCAGACCCCGACTTTTTTTTTTTTTTATTGTCTTGATCCACCACACACAGCTCCGGTTCCTTTTTCTTTATATTTTTCTCTTTTTCCCTTTTTTCCTTTTCTTCTAATTTTTCTACGCCAAATAAACCCCGAACTACTTTTTTTTTGATCCACTGGGCCAAACCAGACATGAATATTTTTCTTTTTTTTTAACCCACCAAGTCAACCAGACCCGACTATTCTTTCTTTTTTTTTAACCCACAAAGCCAAACCGACCCGACTATTCCTTTCTTTTTTTAACCCACCAAGCCAACCAGACCCGGCCCACAAAGCCAACCAGACCCGCCTTTTTTTCTTTTCTAACCTACCAAGCGAACCAGACCCGGCTATTCAATTCCTCTTTTTTTTTTAAACCCACCAAGCCAACCAGACCCGGCTATTCTTTTCTCTCTTTTTTTTGACACATTAAACCAACCAGACCCGACTATTCTCTTCTTTTTTTTTAAACCCACCAAGCCAACCAGACCCGGCTATTCTTTTTCTTTTTTTTTTTAAACCCTCCAAGCCAACCAGAAGCGACTATTTTTTTCTCTTTTTTTTTATCCCACCAAGCCAACCATACCCCGACCTTTTTTTTAACCCACCAAGCCAAACCAGACCCCGCCTGTTCTTTTTTGTTTGTTTGTTTTAATCCACTGGGCCAACCAGACCCCGACTGTTCTTTTTTTTTCTTAATCCTCTGGGCCAACCAGACTCCGACTGTTCTTTTTTTTTTTCTTCTTAATCCTCTGGGCCAACCAGACCCGACTGTTCTTTTTTTTTTTTTTTTTATTCCACTGGGCCAACCAGACCCCGACTGTTCTTTTTTTTTTTTTTTAATCCACTGGGCCAACCAGACCCCGACTGGTTTTTTTTTTTTATTCCACTGGGCCAACCAGACCCCGACCGGTTTTTTTTTTTTTTTTAATCCATGGGCCAACCAGACCCCGACCTTTCTTCTTTTTTTTTTAATCCACTGGGCCAACCAGACCCCGACTGTTCTTTTTTTTTTTAATCCACTGGGCCAACCAGACCCAGACTTTTTTTTTTTAATCCACTGGGCCAACCAGACCCCGACTGTTCTTTTTTTTTTTCCTAATCCACTGGCCAACCAGACCCCGACTTCTTTTTTTTTTTTAATCCACTGGCCCAACCAGACTCCAAGTGTTTGTTTTTTTTTTTAATCCACTGGGCCAACCAGACCCGGACTGTTCTTTTTTCGTGTTTTTTTTTTGTTTTTTTTTTTTTTTTTTTTTTGTTTGTTTGTTGTTTTTTTTTTGATGTGTTTTTTAATCCACTGAGCCAGCCAGACTCCGACTGTTCTCACTTCTTGTTTCCTTTTTTTTTTACTTTTTAATCCACTGGGCCAACCAGACCCCGATTGATCTTTTTCCTTTTCTTTTCTTTCTTTCTTTTTTTTAATCCACTGGGCCAACCAGACCCCGACTGTTTTTTTTTTTTTTATCCACTGGCCAACCAGACCCCGACCGTTTTTTTTTTTTTTTTTAATCCACTGGGCCAACAGACCCCGACCTTTCTTCTTTTTTTTTTTATCCACTGGACTCCGACTGTTTTTTTTTTTTTTAATCCACTGGGCCAACCAGACCCCGACCTTTCTTCTTTTTTTTTAATCCACTGGGCCAACCAGACTCCGACTGTTTGTTTTTTTTTTAATCCACTGGGCCAACCGGACTCCGACTGTTTTTTTTTTTTAATCCACTGGGCCAACCAGACCCCGACCTTTCTTCTTTTTTTTTTTATCCACTGGGCCAACCAGACTCCGACTGTTTTTTTTTTTTTTTAATTTTAATCCACTGGGCCAACCGGACTCCGACTGTTTTTTTTTTTTTAATCCACTGGGCCAACCAGACCCCGACTGTTTTTTTTTTTCTTTAATCCACTGGGCCAACCAGACCCAGACTTTTTTTTTTTTAATCCACTGGGCCAACCAGACCCCGACTGTTCTTTTTTTTTTTTTTTAATCCACTGGGCCAACAGACCCCGACTGTTCTTTTTTTTTTTTTTAATCCACTGGCCAAACCAGACTCCAAGTGTTTGTTTTTTTTTAATCCACTGGGCCAACCAGACCCCGACTGTTCTTTTTTCGTTTTTTTTTTTTTTTGTTGTTTTTTTTTTTGTTTGTTTGTTTGTTTGTTTTTTTGTGTGTTTTTTTAAATCCACTGAGCCAGCCAGACTCCGACTGTTCTCACTTCTTGTTTCCTTTTTTTTTTTTACTTTTTTAATCCACTGGGCCAACCAGACCCCGATTGATCTTTTTCCTTTTCTTTTCTTTCTTTTTTTTAATCCACTGGGCCAACCAGACCCCGACTTTTTTTCTTTTTCTTTTTTAATCCACTGGGCCAAACAGGCTCCGACTGTTCTTTTTTTTTTTAATCCACTGAGCCAACCAGACCCCGACTGGGGTTTTTTTTTTTGTTGTTTGTTGGTGGTTGTTGTTTTTTTTTTGTGTGTTTTTTTAATCCACTGGGCCAACCAGACTCCAACTTTTTTCTTTAATTCCACTGCTTCGACCAGACTCCGACTATCCTTCCTTTTTTTTTTTTTTATACCTGCTATTCCAACCAGACTCCTGCTTGTTTTTTATCTGCTAGGCCGACCAAAGTCCGACAGGGTTTGTTAGTTTGTTATTTCTACTAGGCAAACTAGACCTCGACTTCCTTTTCATTTTTTTTTCCTAGGCCAATCAGACCCTGTCCATAGATGGACTGAAAAGGGAAATGAAGAAAAGCAATATGAAATAATACTAAACCAAACATAAGTCATTGATAAGTAAAATAAGGGAGCATATTCATGCCAACGTCTGACGATCCAGAACGGATGGACGGGAAGTTACTTGGGTACAGGAGATCACACAATGAAAGGTAACGGTCAGTTTGAATACAGGTACATTTCAAAGTATCATGACTACAGGCGGAAGTCAAAACATGAAAATAAATGTTGAAGCATTGAGCCGGGCACAAACAAAGATCCTGTTTAAAATACAGAATCAGTTATTCCTATGTCAGTTCGTGAAGGATTTAATATTCATATTTCAACGTCGTCCTTTTCGTCCAGTCTCTCATGTTCCCCTCTTCCCTCCTCCCAACCCTCCTGTTCACGTGCTCTTGTCATTTCCCCACTGCACGCTTACTTCACTTCTGTCGTTTGTTTGTAAGTTCTTGCCCTGCCTGAAGAAGATCAATGGGCCGATGCTTGTTGCTTCATTGTTTGGTGCAATGATATGACGGGTCAGTACTTCAACGGTTATTTTTATGCTCTTCCATTTTGTACACAGCTCCGATTCTCAGAACAAACCATCATAGGTAGAGAAACAAAACAGGAAGTGTGTTTCATTCCCGATCACACTATGACAAAATGCACAGACGTTCTCATTGTCTGACTGGTTACCATGTCTCCTAGCATGAACTGCAATGCCCAATACGCCAAGTTCTAAGCGTGACAAAGCACATCAGATGACCGTGTTTAACTCTGAACTCATACTGGCCTTCAATTCAACTGATTACTTTCACTCGTGCGAGAGAGAGAGAGAGAGAGAGAGAGAGAGAGAGAGAGAGAGAGAACACGAATATTTTTTATTGGTCCAGATTGTATTAGCTGATAGCTTTTTTACACCATGCCTTCAACAAAGAAGTAGAGAGAGAAGAAGATCAAGAAACAAGAACAAGAAGGACCCAGGCAAGTTGCAAGACAGACAGACAAGGTTATGGAGGCAGACAAAAAGAGACACAGATAAGGACCGATCCCACACACAGAGGTGGTGGAGGAGGAGGAGGAGGAAGGTGGGGGGAAGGGAGGTGGGGGGGGGGGGTCCACGCGTGGTGGTATGAGCGGTAGCGGACATTCTCTCACATACGGCGGTAACAAAGCGTGCAGTTGACACACAGGTCTTTAACTGGACCGTGCCAAAAAACACACAAGAGCCGTTCCAAAACTGGCACACACCTGCCTGCTGTCTCTTCACTTGCTGCTGAGTCACTCACCAGGACGACAGCACCTTGAAAAAAGAAAGGAAGAAAAGGAAAGAAGGGAGAACGGAGGGAGAAGAGGATGAGGGGGGGGGGGGGGAGGAGGTGTGAGGGAGAAGAGGGAGGAGACGGGAGAAGGGAACAGGAAAGAGGCCGATACACGATTTGTAAAAAAAAAAACTTTTAAAAAAAGAAAAAAAAAGGAAAGAAAAAGAAATCCACAAAGTCCTGAACTTTCCTGATTAAAGAGGACAGGAGGAGGGTACGCAAAATGAGAGAGAGAGAGAGAGAGAGAGAGAGAGAGAGACAGAGACAGACAGAGAGAGAGAGAGAGAATAAGCCATGCCGCTTTATGGAGGGGTGTATAGTATATATATATATATATATATATATATATATATATATATATATATATATATATATAATTGTGTTTGCTAACCAACAATAACTTTAAAAAAGTGCTCAACCGGTTGGGAGCGGCATCTGTTAAAACTTTGATTTTACATTTTTTAGCTTTTACATTTTTAATAATCAAAGTTTTAACAAATATATATATATATATAATATATATATATATATATATGCAATCAATCGTAAAAATAAAGAATACAAAAAGAAATTATGAATAAGAACTAAAATTATACAAAGAAAGAAACCAAAGTAAAGACATTAAATACTCTCTGCCCTGTGATGTTGCAAGTTCCCTAAACTGTAAAACCTTTACACAGAAACGGTGAGCAATTTGAGAGACAGACAGACAGACAGAGAGAGAGTACGAGGTTGAAGTGCGTTCTGTACGTACGAGGATACTGATCCGACCTGACAGAAAGGAAACTGAAGCGAAGTACATCGACGTAAACAGATTCAAAACCACGTGAACAAGTGTCCTAACTGCAGGCTTGTTAATCATTTGTTTGCATCATGCTATCTTGTTTCGTGTTTATCTTGTGTTGTGTTGTTTAGTCATGGTATTAAACAGGGAAAGTTCAGAGAGAGACAGACAGACAGACAGACAGACAGACAGACAGACAGACAGGCAGACAGAGACAGACAGACAGACAGAGCGTGCCTATCGTTACGCCATTAAGAGGAACTGACATGGTTATTTGCCCCGTGTTTATAAACAGACTTCCCGGCAAAGTCTAAGAGCACGATCCTCTATCAACTTCAAAGAAAGCTGGTCTCAGGGAGCATTCCAGCGGTAGTATCATCAGCCTGCCTTCTCGCTGGGAACTCGTCCAGCCTGGCCTGGGAAATGAAACAAAATTCCTGTTCTTGTTATCAATTACCTGGTACGTTTAGTTCCAACAGCCCAGTCCATAAAGATGAATCGCCGCAGAAATCGCCTCAAAACAAGCGCTACTTAACGATAAGTGGCTGTGGCCGCAATAGTTCTGTGCGACTGTGACTGAAAAGAGTGAAACCAGGAACACATTCCGCTAACAATGCGATTTTTCTTTTAAAGTAGGCCTGCGTCCTTGGCTGTACTAACATATCACAAGACAAACAAACAAAAACAAACAAACAAACAAAAATGTGTGAAAACGCAGATGTCAAGTTTTGCTTCGTTTCGTTTCGTTTTGATATGTTTAACGATAATAGTTAAAAACCTCGTTACTAGATGTACTGTGGACCATTGACTATGATTCAAGTCTTGCTCAAACAAGTACTACGCGTGGTGTTTCTTCTGTGAATATCTGATACTTGAGCCTAAGAAAAAAAAAAAAAAAAAAAAAAAACAAAAAGAGACAACAAAACGAAGAACAGGGTTGTCAACCAATCCATAACTGAAATTCAAAGCGATCAAATAAAAACGTCTGACATATAAGCATACAACATGATATAAAGTATGTTTCACTGATACACACGGCAACGTTATCAAAGTCAAGTAAGCGCATTACTTGTAGAATGGTTCGTACGGAATACACAGAAGTACCTTGAAGTGGCTTTGCACCCCCCCCCCCGCCACCTCCACACCCACCCCCCCCACCCCCCCCCACGCACACACACACCTAAATTTTTTTTTTAATTAAACGAAAATCTTCTTTAAGAAAAAATATATTAACTTAAAAATTTCAATAAAAATAGAATTGACTTGAATCATCACAGGCGGCGGAAGCAGGGGGGGGGGGGGTCATGCCCCCCTCCAGAAAAATATTTGGGGGGGGGGGGGGGGGCAGCCTTATATACTGTCCCCCCTAATATTGAGCACCTCCAAAAAAAATCAGAGAGAGAGAGAGTTTGATTGTGCATCACCTTGTCGTCATACTTGTCATACTTCCTGTCAAACTCTCTCAGGAAAGATGTCAACACATTTCTCGGGAACCTTTCTGCAGCTGACCCACTTTGGCCACACATTACTGACCAGTACCTGATCAACCTTGCCAAGAATGGCATATATTATTATACTGATGCTATTGTAGTGCAAGCTATGGCGAGAATGATTGGTAGGGACATACACATCGTAACAAGTCAGCAAGAGAGCTCCAGGATAGGCTACCTGATGAATAAGATCTTGGCGGGAGACATTGGAATCATCCCTTCCACTGTCCTTATAGGGCAAATAGGCGAGGAACATTTGTGAGCCTAACACTTCATCAAACCAGAGACACAGTGAAAATGATGAAGAAAAGGAGGAAGAAGTGTGTTTTGTCATCTCCTACAGAAGGTGAATCAATCATGCAGTCTCCCTGTGACGACGCCAACCGACCTGCGCAGTCTCCACGTGATGACATTGACCGACCTGCTACTGTAAGAAAACCAAAATGTCAGTCTACTGTGTGCTGCAAGGACGCAGTCAACCCATTTCAGCCACAGAGCGACACACTCCTCTCCAAACTGACCAGGGTAAGTTCAGGAAGGCCCTGCTATTTCCAAAGATCTTGGTTCCAGCAATACCCTTGGCTTCACCTGTGCACAACAGACAACAAGGTATGTTGTTTCTTCTGCATGAGGGCTAATCATCAAGGCTGCAAACCTGATGCAGCGTTTGTATGGAGCGGTTTTGACAACCGGAAAAAAGCACTGGAAAAGTTCTCAAGCCACGAAAAAAATCATCTTCACATGGAGCAGCCGTGTATGACGTAAAAAATGTAGGCAGTCTACAACGTCAGTGTATGCTCCAGTGACGTGTCAGCATGAAACAGAATAAAAGAAACACTGCAAAGCCTGATGAACGAACTAAAGAGCCTTCAGTTTCTCCTGCGTCAGGGTCTGCCTCTCCGTGGACATGACGAGCAGGAAGGCACCTTCAACAGCTGCTCAAGTTCTGCTTTGGAGAGGGCTGCAAGGAAAAAAAAAACACAGGTTCAAAATATCTGTCACATGATATTGTCAACGAGATCCTCGGGATTATGGCACATAAAGTCTTGCGATCTGTTGTACTTGAAATCAGAGAAGCGAATTGGGTTTTCGATACTAGCTGACGAAACCTGTGATGTTGCAAACAGGGAGCAGGTGTAAATTGCATAAGATGGGTAACTGAGCAGTTTGAAGTCATAGAGGAGCCTGTGGGACTGGTGCATGTTGACAATACCTGTGCTGAGACAATTTTTAATGCGCTAAAGGATTGCTTGATCAGGATACTTGCCAGTGCAGAAGTGTAGGGGTCAGGCCTACGACGGGGCCAGTAATTTTCAGGGTCACGTTTCAGGAGTTGCAAAACGGTTCAAAGATGAGATCCCGTCAGCAGTGTCCGTACACTGTTTGGCACACTCAGTCAATCTTGTGTTACAAGAGGCTTCCAGAAAGGTCAAAGTAATAAGAGATGCCCTTGACTTTGCCACAGAGGTCATTCAGTTGATCAAATTATCACCAAAACGACAGATCCTTTTTTGAAACAATCCAACATGAAACATCAACTTCGTGCGCAGACCGTCCATTAAACCACTGTGTCCAACAAGGTGGACTGTTCGAACAAGAGCTTTTGACTCTCATTGAGAGAACTATGAGGCTTTGCAAGAAGAAACACTTGAACTAGTCTCACAAGGACATGATGAGTATGCCAGGAGGGCATCCGGCTTCTTGCACTTATGCAGCAGTTCTCCACCTTTCTTGGGCTCTCACTTTCACGGGATGTCTTTGCTGTGACTGAAGAGCTGGCGACTGCTGTTCAAAGGAAACAAACGTCCTGTGTGGATGCAACAAACGCTGCAAACCT
>JADBJO010006712.1:85000-87500 GCA_016801955.1 Conus betulinus | reverse complement strand
GGCGAGGAGAGGACTGGGAGGGAGGGGGGAGGAAACGGTTCAAAGAGTTTCCCCCCACCCCCTGCCACTTTCTACACATCTCTGAAATTTAGGAGAAACAAAGAATAGTAATAGAAACGTAAGCAAACAGTGCAGACAATGAGGGCGTTAAGCACTTTTCCCCCCTCCACCACCTCCCCTCCATCCATCCTTCCCCCTTCCCTCCTACTCTCCCCACCCCCTCTTTATCTCCCTCTACTAACAACGTTTAGACGAATGTACTTGTTTTGCCGATTGAAATAAGTTCTGAATCCGCCCCCCCCCCCCCCCCCCCCCCTCACTCCTCCCCCCCCCCCCCCCCCCCCCCCCCCCCCCCCCTCCCTTTATTCCCTCCCGACAACTTTTTGTACTTTATTTGCTCACACATACGCTCGACAACTTTTTGGACAATACTTTCACCGACCTTTGCTCCCACCGTACAGACAATCTCTCACACATGTTTAAGACAATCTCAGACAATCTCTCACACATACCCTTCACCATTTAATCAGACAATCTCTCACAATCCCTGATCCGTTTAATCAGACAATCCCCACATTTGATTTGCGTCTGATCCGCCCCTTTGATCTGCAAGGTGCAACGGACGTCGAGCACACTGAGTACGTTTCACGTGTCTGTATTCTGAATTCCAAAAGTGCCCAATAAGAATCCCATGCTCTTTAACAGCAATGAAGTCATTATGACCGATTCCAAGATTCGCGTTTTTAGTTTTATTTTGTCTCTTGTCATTTGTTTCCCACATATACAGTTTTTTCCTATGCATGTTCTTTTGAATTCTAAGATGATTCAGATTTGTTGTTCGTTTGCTGATTATGTAGTTATAAATGTCTTCATTTATTTCCCAGTTTTAAATCATCAAAAAAAAAAACTCCATCAGATAGGATCAATTATGATTGTGTGAACTGACCACAGTTTGTGAGCTGGTCGGCCTGATCCGGGGTTCCATTCTTACTCAAGGAAGCCACAGACAGACAAACAGACGAACAGACAGACAGACAGACAGACAGAGATTGATTTTCTAATTGATCTGAACTTCTTTTAAGATGAAAATAATGGCCCGTCGCCTGATCTTACTATCCTCCCTTGTCGTGGACGCCTACTCACAATAAACATCGGTCATACTGACCATTCAACAAAACAACACCACGAACAAAACCATGACACCCAATGAGTATTCTCCAGTTGATGAAGAAGTTTAGTCTTAAAGTGAAACAGAGGGAGAGAGGTGTGTGTGTGTGTGTGTGTGTGTGTGTGTGTGTGTGTGTGTGTGTGTGTGTGTGTGTGTGTGTGAGTGAGAGTGTGAGAGAGAGAGAGAGAGAGAGAGAGAGAGAGAGAGAGAGAGAGACGTGGGGAACAACAGCCACTTTTTCTGTGTAAAAGACTCAGACCTGAAACGTGCCAGTGAACCCTCCACGTGGGGAACAACAGCCACTTTTCTGTGTGTAAAAGACTCAGACCTGAAACGTGCCAGTGAACCCTCCATATGCTATGTATGGCAAAAAATCAGTTTAAGAGGTGGAAAACCAGTACTTAAATAAACCCTGCTGAAATCTTTGGATGACTTTCTCTTAGTACATGGTAGAGAGGGAGGCCTTACCGCTGAAGGCTTTGTCTCCTGATAAATGTTGGATCCGCCTGTTCCATCAGTGTACTACCTGTGGACAATATGTTTGGATGCAACTAGTAACTCATCAAATGAGTTGAACAGGCATGCAAAATTGAAGCTGACATTTCTTTGCAACATCTGTAATGGCGGAAATCTCAAGAAAATGAACACACTATCTTAACTCCCATAGATCACCGCACACATAAAGGTGCCTCGGCTTCATCTGTCCCAGCTTTCATTTGTTTTTCTTTCACAATAAATGATTCGACATTTCCTCTCTTCAAAACTTGTTTATTTGTTTGACAAGACTTTGACAACGGGCCTATGGCTTGAAACGTCAGTTTCATCTCCAACGGATTCAACTACCACCAAAAGGTTTTTGTAAACTTTATCATTTTTTCATTTTGTTTATTTGTTTATTTGTTCGTTTGTATTTCTGCTTTTGTGATTTTGTTGCTGTTGTTGTTGGTGGTGGTGGTGGTGGTGGTGGTGGTGGTGTATCTAAGCTGCTATAAGCAATCTAGAAATATGTCGACATGGTTTCTTTGTAAAGTATGAAAGTGGTGAAAACGAGCGCAGATGTCCACTTCGGCTGAAACAGGCGAAACTCTTCTTCACATCAGCCCCTCTCCAGTCAAACAGATTGGGCGCTGTATGCAAAAGCCTACCAGCACAACTACTGTGTGCGGTGTGGTGTTATGGATCGCTACAGCATCGACATGTTGGTCTGGATCACTCGCTGGTAACACACAGTATCAGAAACTCTCCTGCTGATGATAACAGGAGGAGTGTCTGATTTCGCCGCCCACTTTTGGTTTTTGGTACGCTAAATGCACTCGCCACACATTTATAGGG
>JADBJO010006712.1:55000-80000 GCA_016801955.1 Conus betulinus | reverse complement strand
TGTGTTGACTTGATGGCATTGCCTGCAGGGGTTTTCCTGCCTTCCTTTTGGCACAAGGCACAGTCCTTGCCTCTGGCAGACTGGATTTAGGAAGGGGTGTCTACCCGTTTTCGACGCTTGAAACTATATGACCATGCCCATGAAGATCTCAGTATAAAAATCCACATGCTTTTTTTTTCAGTGGAGCCAGCTGCAGAGGCTTTTTGGGTTTTGTTTGTTTTTTTGTTTGTGTGTGTGTTTTTGTTGTTGTTGTGCTGCTTTTTTTTTTGGTTTTTTTTTGGATGACATAAGCATTTACTACACCATTGTAATTCTTGGTGTGATCAGCCACAGCCAGGGGCCAAAGAAAACCTTGCTTTTTCAACACCCCCCTACACTTTTTTTTTTTTTTTTGACAAGCTGTCCATCAGTTCCATTATGGGCAGAAGTCAGAAAGGTGACCTTACAACAGATGACCTTACGACGGTCACACCAATCAAGAGCCTGGAGCTTGCCTTTCACGTCACCATCACCAATCTGAGCAAACCAGCGCTGTGTGTCCCCAGACTTTTTGACACATTTTGCTGGCTTCATATCCTGTGGCAGACCCTTTCTGTTGTTTCGCACAGTCCCACGTGCCAAGGTTTCTGCTGAAACAGATGTTGAATGTGGGGGGACGAATGTGAATTAATTGTCAAAGTAGATGGTGGTGTGCTACTTGAAATAATGGGGTTCTGCCAATTGTTTGACAACACGATCCCCCAGGGCATCACCTGTCCCAGCAGGCAAATCATTGGTCTTTCCAGTATATACTGAATAAGTCAGCATACAAAAGATCCAGCATCACACAAAGACCAAAACTTTGAGACCCTACTTCGTTGGTTTTGCAGGCATGTGCTGCAAAAAAACCAAAACGACCCTTGATCTTGATCATTGCCTCATCTACTGTGATGTTCTGACCAGGTAGAAACTGTATAGCAAAGCAGTGTTGAGTCATAGAAATGAGAGGTCTGACTTTGTATAGGGGGTCATACCCAGCCTGACCTCTAGGAACACAATGAGTGGAGTCAGAGAGGTGAAAACACCTAGTCAGCTATTCAAACCTATTCTCCTTGGCACCCAAGGATTGTTCAAAGGAGCAGTGTCTTTCCAGTAAAAAATCACGATGAGGAACAGGGTCATGTTCATATGCATGAGAAGATCAACATAAGCCCCAAGAAAGGTCGTCAGCTGACCAATTTCTTTTAAGTAGGCTATTGATAAAAATATATACGAACACATGTCATCTTCTTTACGCACCCATACACATGTCAACTCCTCTATATACACATTCACACGTCATCCTGCTGACCCGACGGAGAGAGAGAGAGAGAGAGAGAGAGAGAGATGAGAGAGAGAGAGAGAGAGAGAGAGAGAGAGAGAGAGAGAGAGAGAGAGAAACTTAAAAACATACTCAAATAAAGTTAGAAAAAAAAAAGCCAGTCAGTCGTCATGTTTTGCGCTTCCATATGGCTAAGTGGTCAAAGTAGATTACTACATTAAAGTAATAGATCATAATATGTGGTCAGATATGGCTGATCCTTTATCAGCCTGTTATAATGGTCACTTGAGCTATAATAAAAGGGAAACTGAAAATGCGTCTGTTTGAATCAGATCTACGGTGGTTTATCTGAATTCGCGTCTTCCCGACAATCACTGGCTGACTTCGGCTGCTCCTTCCCCGAAGTTGGAGTATGGCTGCCTTAATGGCGGCATAGAAAAAAAAAAGGTCATAGGCCTACACACAAAACTCCACTCCCTATACAGGGTGTGTCCGCCGCAGGAGTATCAGCCTGCGTACGCAAAAAAAAAAAAAAAAAAAAAAAAATTGTGGCTGGTGTCATGTTTTCGGACTGCAGCATCAACGCCTGAAAACAAATATTTACACCATGATGTGTGAAGCTTTCCGTACCTACGCTGACTGCGTGATTATTGAGGGGAAAAAAATCGCTGATCTCCACAAATTCCCATTTCCCTGGTTTCAAGTTAATACAATATATCTACACCTCGCAGGCAGCCTACCTAAGCAGACGACAATTACATCGAGAAATGATTTAACTTCCGGTAGAAAACGAAGGCTTCGTCATGGAGTAGTAGGCTGATATCATTGCGACTGCGTGTTGACGAATCCATACGCGACACGGCTACGTTCTGAGACAATGCGCGCAGAAGCGCGATTCGAGTTACCTGAGCATTAGTGTCGATTACCTTGGAAAATTGATGAATTTAGTGTTCGTTTAGATTTTCTTTGGCAGTAGGTGTATGTGAGAGAGACTGGCGCGTTTGCATATGCGGTGTTCTTTTTTCTTTTCTTTCTTTTTTTTTTTTTTCTTTTTTTTTTTTTTTTGATATGCCTGCGCTCATGAATGTATACACTTGCATGTTTGCATATGCATATGTGCACGGGCGTAGGCCTATATAGTGCCGGCTCTGGTGTAAGCAGGTGCGAGTGCAATCCAGCGTGACTATGTGTAAAATATTTGTATGTGGGTTGATTAAGATTGAATTGATGGTTCAATTAGCATTTGCATAGGTAGGCCTACGCGTGCACAGAAACGCGGTCGTTAAGGCCTGTGTGTGTGTGTGTGCGAGAGAGAGAGAGAGAGAGAGAGAGAGAGAGAGAGATCTGTGTAGGCCTATAGCTCATATAACTTTTGACTCCTCTTTTTATGAAACATTTTCAGCTGAAATGATGAGGCAATTAACAATCATTCAAGCCTATTAATTTATTCGTTTTCGAAAAAATATGTAACTCCGGCAAATAAACTGTGAGGGCATGTAACAATGTGGGCTTCACGCCTTCATTTCTTTTTGGAAACTGGTCATGCGAAAACATCATATTCCAATTGATATTGCGATTTTCAGAATTATCGCAATGAATTAATGTTTTTGTTTTTGTTTTGTTTTGGGAAATGAAATGAGGCAGGGAACAGTAAACAATAAACAGTAAACAAGTGGGGTAACTTTTGCTCCCATAAGAAAAACCTAACACAGAGTAAATTTTATTCAAGACTGGCACAGCCTTTTAAACTTGAATAAAGTCAGACAAATACAAACCCGAACAATCTAATAGTGGGGGGAAAAAAACAAGCGCAGGCCAACAACTCAACTTTCTTCATACTAATGACTTGGCAAAGATTTGGACTTAAGGAAGGGGGGAGGGGGAGGGGGGAGATTGAAGATGGAGAAACTGGGAACATGAAAGTAAGAAAATATACTACAGATATGAAAACTCTTCACTAGCTGCATTAGGGAACCATCGTAATCCCTTTTGAAGGCAGATATATTTGTATTGCCTGCGCCGAGGCCTTTCGTCCGCTGGGTCGGAACTCATCAGGGAGACACGGCTGGTTGTGTCTGCGCTCCTGGCATCAAATAGAGACATTCCACAGTCCATAATACCATGGTGTTCTCACCACCAAGGGTGCAAAAAAGAATCCAGTAGCACCCCCAAAGCATTTGTTTTTTGTTTTAAAGTATGCTTTCAATCTTCTTATATAAACGGCCGTTCTGTCTGGACTGCAAAGCCGTGTGTTTGATACATTTACACTTTTCATTAAAAAGAGAGAGAGAGAGAGAGAGAGAGAGAGAGAGAGAGAGAGAGAGAGAGAGAGAGAGAGAGAGAGAGAGAGATTTCCGTTTTTCAAATTCTCACTCCCCTTGTCAGGTGAATGTTGGAGAGGAATGACTGTCACAGCATCAGGTGAATGTTGGAGAGGAATGACTGTCACAGCATCAGGTGAATGTTGGAGAGGAATGACTGTCACAGCATCAGGTGAATGTTGGAGAGGAATGACTGTCACAGCATCAGGTGACTATCACAGCATCAGGTGAATGCTGGAGAGGAATGACTGTCACAGCATCAGGTGACTATCACAGCATCAGGTGAATGTTGGAGAGGAATGACTGTCACAGCATCAGGTGAATGTTGGAGAGGAATGACTATCACAGCAACAGGTGAATGCTGGAGAGGATAGAAGGAAGCATGGTCCACACGTTGTCAACAAAAATTTGTCGATGTTTTTATCACGAGTTGGTGTGTGTGTGTATGTGTATGTGTGTGTGTGTGTGTGTGTGTGTGTGTGTGTGTGCACGCGCGCTTGCACACACGTGCATGTTTGCTTTTTTACTCCCAAATAGAGCTTTTTTCCAGATTTTTTTTTTTTCATTATTCAGAATTGGGTTACATTGGGGGGGGGGGGGGGTTGTCTGATTTTTTTTTTCCTTTTTCGTTGTGAGAGGTGGGGGTGATAAAGGACGGTGGGGGTGGGGGATAAAAAGTAAGTGGATGGTCCATAAATGGGAAGTGTCTCTGCTTTTGTGGATGCGCTGGCTGTCAACAGAGAGGCAAAACCTAGAGGCAACAGTGATGAGCACTTCGCAGAGTGACACAGCTGTCATTTGTTGGACACGTCCTCCTCATCACTCTCAGCCCCCAATCCTCTGCCTTTTCTATTTCCTTTTTTCGGAAGGTAACTTGGTTACAGATGTTTCCTTCCCCTCAGTGTAAACCCAGTCATTCAAACCAAGACAAAAATTGCACACACAAACACAAAAAACAAGTTTGAAACTTTTATTTGACCTGTTCGAACACAGTCATATCAGACTTGCATGTCAACGCTTCAGCAAACAGAGCACAAGCACGGAACTGCAATGGCTATTGCACGGTATACCAAAAGACCAGACAAAACATTCAATAAGAAATAGTTATCACATGTTCACATATCAAAATTCTTAGTCTGCTTTAGAGGTTAGGAACAACCACCGATCCGAAAAATCATCCACTTGACAACAGCCGAGGGCACTGCAGACGTGGACCCCCTAGGCATGTTGCTGTAACTGAATGCAGAAACAGAGAGACTGCAGGACAACTGACAGAACAGCCGAGGGCACTACAGCCGTGGACCCACTGGGCATGTTGCTGTGACTGAAATGCAGAAACAGAGACTGCAGGACAGCTGACAGAACAGCCGAGGGCACTGCAGCCGTGGACCCACTGGGCAGTTGCTGTGACTGAATGCAGAAACAGAGACTGCAGGACAGCTGACAGAACAGCCCGAGGGCACTGCAGCAGCCGTGGACCCACTGGGGCATGTTGCTGTGACTGAATGCAGAAACAGAGACTGCAGGACAGCTGACAGAACAGCCGAGGGCACTGCAGCCGTGGACCCACTGGGCATGTTGCTGTGACTGAATGCAGAAACAGAGACTGCAGGACAGCTGACAGAACAGCCGAGGGCACTGCAGCCGTGGACCCACTGGGCATGTTGCTGTGACTGAATGCAGAAACAGAGACTGCAGGGACAGCTGACAGAACAGCCGAGGGCACTGCAGCCGTGGACCCACTGGGCATGTTGCTGTGACTGAATGCAGAGAAACAGAGACTGCAGGACAGCTGACAGAACAGCCGAGGGCACTGCAGCCGTGGACCCACTGGGCATGTTGCTGTGATGAATGCAGAAACAGAGACTGCAGGACAGCTGACAGAACAGCCGAGGGCACTGCAGCCGTGGACCCACTGGGCATGTTGCTGTGACTGAATGCAGAAACAGAGACTGCAGGACAGCTGACAGAACAGCCGAGGGCACTGCAGCCGTGGACCCACTGGGCATGTTGCTGTGACTGAATGCAGAAACAGAGACTGCAGGACAGCTGACAGAACAACAGCCGAGGGCACTGCAGCCGTGGACCCACTGGGCATGTTGCTGTGTCTGAATGCAGAAACAGAGACTGCAGGACAGCTGACAGAACAGCCGAGGGCACTGCAGCCGTGGACCCACTGGGCATGTTGCTGTGACTGAATGCAGAAACAGAGACTGCAGGACAGCTGACAGAACAGCCGAGGGCACTGCAGCCGTGGACCCACTGGGCATGTTGCTGTGACTGAATGCAGAAACAGAGACTGCAGGACAGCTGACAGAACAGCCGAGGGCACTGCAGCCGTGGACCCACTGGGCATGTTGCTGTGACTGAATGCAGAAACAGAGACTGCAGGACAGCTGACAGAACAGCCGAGGGCACTGCAGCCGTGGACCCACTGGGCATGTTGCTGTGACTGAATGCAGAAACAGAGACTGCAGGACAGTGGGCAAAGCAGGAAGGAAGGGCAATGCCTATTTCCTCCCCAAATATCCACACTCAGAAAGACAGTTAAAACAAAAAATCCACACACACACACATGCATACATATATAAATATGTAATTCCCTATCTATTATATGTCTGTCTGTATATATATATATATATATATATATACTCTCTCTCTCTCTCCCTCTCTCTACACACACACACACATACACACAGAGACATATATAAATAGATAGATATATTATCTAAGATAGATCTGGTGTGTGTGTGTGTGTGTGTGTGTGTGTGTGTTGCGTGTTTTGCTGCTAGCAAATATATATATATATATATTAGGGTTTCGAACCAGGGATCTGGAAAGTGGGATCTTTGATTTTCTGTTTAAACATTGCATTTCAGCTGAATACTTTCAACAGGTCCTCGAATCCACTGAGACATTCCATCTCAGTTATCAGACGTCATGATTCCTGATCCATGACCTTGAATCCACTGAGACATTCCATCTCAGTTATCAGACGTCACGATTCCCGATCCATGACCTTAAATCCACTGAGACATTCCATCTCAGTTATCAGACGTCACGATTCCCGATCCATGACCTTAAATCCACTGAGACATTCCATCTCAGTTATCAGACATCATGAGTCCCGATCCATGACCTTAAATCCACTGAGACATTCCATCTCAGTTATCAGACATCATGATTCCCGATCCATGACCTTATCACTGGACCTGTCATCAGACACCTGTACCTTGTTGTGCATGATGGCAGAAACTGAAGAGGTGCAGAGACCTCTGGTTCTGCTCAAAAAAAAAAAAAAGACAGAGAGAGAGAGAAAGAGAGAGAGAGCAAAAACACATCATCAGTCCTATTATTCTCAGTATCCTAAAACTTGCGTCCCAAAATTACCATGTTTTATTTGTTATCAACCTAAACATACAAGAAAAATATATCGACACATAAACGATGAAATCTATACTGTATACAATAACTTCAGAAGCCTGCCCACTGAAGAAGCAAGCAAAATCAAAACAATGCACAAACCAACTAATTCACCAAGGCACCAGCCAGTCCACACGCAGTTGCATTTGCCTCATCCTTTGGGGGAAAGTATCTTCACTGAAGACGGAGGGACATGGAGTGACGAGGGGAAAAGTGATGATGACACCCAAGAAGAGACGACTACTGGGTGAGCAGATCCCACCATTCACGATCTGCGTGAAAGCCTTTCCAGTCGATCGCTCTCTTTTTCCCAGTCGGCTGTAGTTGCTGTCCGCCACTTTCACCGTCTCATCTCCCAGTTTCTGACAACAAACATTCCCATCTGAAGACAAACAGGGTTTAGAAGAAACAGAAATGGGAGAAACATCATATTCTGTTGTCTGAAAAATTCATGAATCAACAGTTTCTTATCAAATAGGATCGAAAGTGACAGACTTCCTGCAGGCTACACTTTTCAAGCAGACACCTGACCCCAAGAACAACAGTTCTACTGGGTCAGCATTCAGCCCATACAAATTTCTTCCATCCTGGTCCTTTATCCACGTATCCAGTGTCATTATTTTGCCACAAGTATTGGACGCACAATTGGCATGCATATTCTATCTTTAGCAATGCTTTGTTTGAAAATGTGCTGAGAGCAACGGCAACCGTGTTTTGCTGTGTGAGAATTGATTGCCAAAAACGAAAAACTTTCTTGAACCAGCAGCACACCAACCCCCCATCACCAACTCACCATATATATTCCGATAACACCATAACCCCCCCATAATAACCATATAAACACCTCATATAATGCCCTACTTTCATCCGCCACGTACAGTAGCCCCGTCGTGGGGCCGAAGCACCGCCAGAAGTGCAGCCGTTAACAATTCTTCCATAATCCTAGAGTACATGGCTTCCGCCCAGCTTCCTGCCGCACCTTCGACCTTGCCGCAGCCAACCCCCCCAAACAAACCCCCCCTATGCGGCCCCCCACCGCTCACCCCCCTCGACCGCCTGGAACTCTGAAGTAATGCTGAACCCCCATGTCTATCCCAGCCTCTAACGGACCACATCGAAAAACCCCTTATACCGCTTACAAAGAGGAAAACGAACTCATCGCTTGATCCCCCTCTTGAAATGGCAGCTCTCTATCCCGCACCCCCCTTCCCTATCCACCAAACTCAACGAGTATCGAGGACCACTCCGCGGGCCTTTCCCCCGTCCACTCCCCGAATGAAGTCAACGATCATCATGTCAACGGCACCTACCACTGGTAAACCACACACCCAAAACTCCCTTGGAACGTTCACGCCAATAGAGACGAGCACCATACACGGCATATCCGCACCAGCCCTCTTGTCTGGCAGTCAGATTCACCCTCCCCCCGACCCCTACTGCCGCAAGGTGTTTCGGAAAAAAGAATCCCACCCCCTAGCCCACCCCCCACCCCCACCCCCGAGAAGCAGCCAGCGGAAAGCAGTTAGAACTTTCATATAGCAATATTTCACCCCTCCGTCCGTGCTTCCCCCCCTATCTTATTTCACTCCCTGTCGTTGTCGGACGACGGAAAAAAATTTTACAGTTCTCTGACTTTCCGTGAGGCGGAGTTATTCTGCAACCTCCAGATACATTACGCCAACGAGTGAGGAGTGTCTCGAGTCAGTATATGTAGACGAGAGCCCTGTCACTTCAATAGCTCCGTCCCCGTCCCCCAAATCCGTTATTGGTATTGGTGTGAGGCTCCATCTTATGCCTCTTTTAGGGATGATCCAAGGAGATTTTCAAACCAAGATATGGAGTCAGTCGTGTTTGTGGGTACAGCCTGCTGCCTGTACTTGACCCCTAACTTTCCGCCCTTTTTGTGTATGTTATCCACTGTCAGACGCTCGCCTGTGTCGCCGCAGCCTTTCGTGTGTGCTCAGAGAAGCCCCGCTGAATGCCTGCCCACCCCCACCGGCTCCTGTGCCCCACATCTCAACACCACACCACCCCCTCAGACCCTCGTGCCCCCACTGCATATAAATCTCTATCCCCTCGGATCCTCGACCAAACCACTTATTCTTTTTAAGTTGTAATGTGTCCAGAACAGCTTCTATAATTAGTATCCATAACTCACTATATATAGGTATAGCCCCACCCCGCCCCCTAATAATAACGGATACATCCCTATACTTATATATATGCTGCCCCCTATATATCAAGACACTTTACACGATATTACAGTTTTTGCTTGACACGCACCACACAACGGTTGTAAATGCTGTAAACCCCCAACACGCCACACAAACCCCACAGTGCAATCTACTGCAAGGACTCACATACAGCCAAGCCACATAATGATCGCTGTAAGAAGCGCGTAACAGACAAATGCAAGATTTGTTTAAACAAAAGCTGAACAAACGTCGATGCTGTTTAACCGTAATCAATTTTATGCATAATCATGCCGATGTATGTCATTGCAAAGTGCCATAAGTGCCAATAAAACTGCAGACAACAAAGGCCTGAGAGCACCGACTAGAGCTATCAAGGACGAACAACAACCCACACCTTACGCTATGCACAGAAAACACGACAAAACCGAAAAATACTCACTTAAGTCCCTCCAGGAAGGCTTTTTTCGACCCATTACGAATGTCATCAAGAAGCATAACGATCAAAAATGCAGAAGCTATCCAGGAACCACAGTTTCTAACGTCTTTGAAAACATGGAAATTTTATCAAACAATCTCACCTACAAACACAGCTGCATTGAACCTGGACACATCACAGTTCTACCCTGTCGAAAAGATTCCCACCCCCTCTTAGTTTTCCCATCTCTTCACCCCTCTCCCCCCTATATTTTTTCTTTTTCTTCGATCATTTACAGCTCTAGAATCTCTTACACTATTTCTAACCCTGCAATTTTTTTAGTTGTTTTGACCTGCATCAGTCCACAGCTCTTCAAAAAAACCTTGTAACTTGCACGGCCATACTTATTCACTGTACCAAAATCTATTTGCCTGTGGACCTCTTCCTAGCTTTTTTTTTTGATTACATAGCCATGCCTCAACTGACATAGTTCAGTTTTTTATATTTTCAACTCTTTATTCTTCATTCACCCCTTCCACCCACAGTCCCAGTTCGTCCCCACGTTATTACTATTCTTCCTATTATTATCCTTTCCCTCTTTTTACCCCTGTCCACCCCCCCTTCTTTCTTTTTTCTCATAAGCAGCCTTTCACGGACCATGTTGTTGTTGTATCTTGCACAGTGTAACCCCTTGGTGGAGAAGTTGAAGAAGTCTTTTCAACATAAACTGACCAAGCCCAACACGTATCATTTTAGGTTAACATGTGCCTTCGTTTTTCCACTGTTTTTGAACCCCCATTTATTCAATAATTCAAATTATGTAAATGGTCCTATAGCCTACTGTCAAAAGTTCCAGAAAAAAAAGCATAGCCAGCTTTCCAGCCGGAACGAAATCTTGAAATGTGATAAATCAGCAACACATTCAGCAGAACTCTCTTGGCCCACACTCTGCCTCTGCCAGAGAGAAGGCGCAGCAAACACCATGCGAGTTCCCTGCTAGAGTGAAACTGCCAACACAAACAACAAAACAGCAATCAGCTGGGCATGGTATTGTGAGGCTTGTTGCTTTGGTTTTCACTCTAATGGGAATGGGGAAAGTCTTGGATCCAAAGCTTCACCCTCTATTCCATCAATCCAAGGCAACAAAACACACACAACACACACACAACACCACACAAACACACACACACACACACACACAATTTATTTTAAGTCTTCATCCCCTCATTCCTCAATCCAAAGGGCAAAAATTATACACCACACACACACACACACACACAAACACACACACACACACACCAACACACACAAACGTACACGAACCAACAACACACAATACCCACAAAACACCACTCATCTCCCTGGAACCAATTGTCATAAATCCTAGACAAAATCCTGCCTCCTGCAGGAAGTCATTAGGCAAACTGACCATTTTTATACCCACAGGGTCACATGCCAACACCACGCCAGTTTTGATCATCTTGGTACTCTGTTCACTGTCAGACATGATCAGTTCCAGTTATGATGGGATCCATTACAGCACTGTACATGAGGCTATTGGTAACGAGGCAGTGCGTGCAGCACCAGTGTGTGTGTGTGTGTGTGAATGTGTGTGTGTGTGTTGTGTGTGTGTGTGTGTGTGGGTATGTGTGTCTGTCGTGTGGTTTATGCATATGTGTGTGCTAGAATGTGCATGTGTGTAATTGTAACCAGTGTGTGTGTGTGTGTGTGTGTTCAGTGAAATGTGTGTGTGTGTGCATGTGTTGTGAGAAGAGGTGAGTGAGAGCGAGATGAGCAGAGAGTGAGTGAGTGTGTGTGTGTGTGTGGTGTGTGTGTGTTGTGGGTGTGTGTGATGTGTGAGTTTGATGTGTATATGTGCAGAAGAGAGAGGTGAGAGGAGAGAGAGAGAGAGTGAGTGTGATGTGTGTGTGTGTGTGTGTGTGAAAGAAAGTGACAGTGTAAGTGTATGACTGTGCTGTGTTTGAGTGTGTCTGTCTGTCTGTGTCAGTGTGTGCACAGCGCACACACAATGTGTGTGTGTTGTGTGAACAAATAAAAAACAACAAACAATTAGCGCGCGTACACAAGTGTATGTGTGTGTGTTGTTGCACAAACACATGTGTGTGTTGGACAGACAGTGTGGTGTGTGTGTGGGTGTGTGTGTTGTGTGTGTGAGTGTGTGGTGTGTGTGTGCGTGTGTGTGTAGCACGCATGGCGCACGCACAAGTGTGTATGTGTGACTCTGTGGTGTTGTGTGTGTGTGTGTGTGTGTGTGCTGTGGGTGTGTGGGTGTGTGTCTGTGTGTCTGTGTGGTGTCGTGTCATGTGTCTGTGTGTTGTGTGTGTGTGTGTATGTCTGTGTGTGCTGTGCCTGTGTGTGAACGTGAGTGCAAGTGATGCAAGTGTAGTGTGTGAGTGTTTGAGTGTAATATTCCACCTTCACGTTTACTGTGGATACCTGACATACTCGTTTCGGCGGCTGATCCGCTGAACAGCTGCCAAGAAAGAAAGGATGGAAGAAGAGCAGGGAAGGGGGAGGGGGCAGGCACAGGAAAGAGTTCAGTAGTAGAGAGCAGCAGGCACTAGTTCAGTTTTTTTTTTTTTTTTGCATGATGTATATTTGTGTATGTAGATTACTGTTATTTCTGCTTGCTTTGTTGTCCTACTAAACAAACTGTCCCCATACAACTGACAGATGCGCATACATTTCCAAATACTTTCTAAAATCTTGCAAACTCATTCAAACACGCATGCACACCCCCCCCCCCCCCCACCCCCCCCCCCCCCCCACACACACACACACACACACTACTAGTTTGTTTAATATTGCGAAAATGTTTACTTCATAGTCCTGTAGGACATTTGTTATAGACTAGTTGATTGTAATTGTTGTTAATGCTCATTTTTCTGACCTTTTTTTTTTTTTCTCCCCCTTATCAAACAGACCTAAACACATACACACACAATACGGTCCCCCTCCCCTCCTCCTCCCCCCAATCCCCCTCCCTCCCCCCCCCCCTCCCCTCCCCCCGTCTAATATCACTATGTGGATAGACGTTAAATTGAAGACAACGACAACACACACACACACACCAAAAGGTTACATATAAGAATCACACACAAATCTAAATAGACACACACACAAACACCAGAAGTTTCAACAACAGTGTTATGTAGAGTAATGACTGTTCACAACATTTTCTCAATGTTATTCTTACCAATAAGACATCAAAATCACACACACACACACACACACACACACACACACACACACACACACACACACGCATGAACACACACACACACACACACACACACACACACACACACACACACACACACACACGCATGCACACATACACACACACACACACACACACACTCCGATCTAAATGATTCTCTTCATTTCCAGCACAACGCTCATTTCACCTTCACATCGTCCTTAACGACTCTGCCAGCGTCTGTGACATTTTGCTTCAGGGCACGGGCGTGAGCTAGCATCTCGTCCGCCAGCCGTTCCTGCATGCGATGATGATGCTGAAGAAGACTGTCAATGTCGGACTCCTCTCCGCTGCCCCCCTTCAAACCTCGCTGTCGCATTTCAGTGTCTGCCAAGATTTCAGTAACTGAATAATGAATCATAGTTTGTTTTTTGTTTTTTAGAATGATGGTGGTGTTCTGAGAATTGAACACACAAGCAAAATCCATATCAATGACATTTTTTTTTTCAAAGTTATGGATTCCAACAGGACTTAGTGTTAGTATATGTGTATACACACACACACACACACACACACACACACACACACACACACACACACACTCACACACACACCACACTCACACACACACACACATATATAGATATAGATATACATACACAGATACAGATAGATATAGATAGATACAGACAGATAGATAGATATTATTCACAACCACAGCCATACACACAAGCACGCACAGATAAACAAGAAAAATGACATCAGTAATAATGGTAGAAGCTGTGTATATTATCTATAACAACAACAATAGCAACAACAACAACAAAATGAAGCTGAAATGAAAAAAAAAAAAAAAAAGTGCCTGCATGTTTACACCATGAGCTTGACATCAAAACATGTGTCCAAGTTCAAGGTACAGGGGAGTTAACTGCCCAGGCAGACAGCAATCATGTCCTATTTGATTACCCTCCCTTCCTAGCTATGATCTTTCTTTTTCCCTACTCTTCACAAGCAAAGAATGAAAAACATACATCAATGACTATCACACGCTCAGTTCCAGCAAGTTCTATGAGGATTTCTCTGATATCATTAAAAACTACTGGGATCTGAAACAGACGGCAGGCCAAAGTGCAAACACACACAAAACATGGTGCAAATAATGGTTACTACATAACAACAATATTGATAATAATGATGGATATTCATGTAACGCTTGCTGAAGCTCAAACTCCTTAGAATTACATATAAAATGTAAACATTTGGTAGAACGGGCAGATTATGTTATAGATTATGCAGCTTGCATTTACTTTAAAACCCTGCAATATTATTTACATTTCAAACATAAAGACAATACTGAAATTCACAGACAGCTTTCAAAATCAGTCACACATATTAACACACATGTGAACACTCCCACGCACAGAGAGAAAGACTTCTCTTTCTCAATGCCTCTCTTTAATGCACAGTCACTTACAAACACCCACCAAGACACACATACACACCCACTCACATATGCGTATTCCCACACACGTGCAAACCTATAGGCAAAATGTAGAATCTGGATATCCAAGGTCAGCTATTTCAAAAGTAAAGACTGAAGTGTACAGACAGCTTGAACAAATCAGTTACACAAATTAACACATATGCGCATACTCTCATACACTGAGAGAAAGAGACATATACGCACACTTTCTCAAACTCTTTCTTTAACACGCGCACAGCTCAATCACATACAAACATCTACCAAGGTGCACATATGCACCCGTTCACCCACTAACATACGCGCGTTCCCACAAAAAGTGTGAACTCACACCAAAATGCAGGATCTGGAAAGCAAGGTGAGCGATCTAAAGGCTTGCCTGAAAAGATGGGTTTTAAAATACGGAACTACGAATGTGAAACTACTTTTTTTTTTCAGATGTTGTAAATGATAAATATGACAATACACAAAAAGAACACTCCCCAGATAGCCCTCGGCTGTTAACATCTATGCATGCATGCACATGAATATGTGTCCGTGTCTATGGTTATAGGTGTGTGTGTGTGTGTGTGTGTGTGTGTGTGTGTGTGTGTGTGTGTGTCTGTGTGTCTGTGTGTGTGTGTGCGCGCGCGTCGTCCATGCGCTAGTGAATATGTGTGTGCTTACAAGCATATGTGCAAGAGCATACAACTGTCAACATAAAGCCTGTGCATTTGTATGAACACACACTCACCCACACAGTCATGCTTATGACTGAGCATGTGTGGGCACCCATGAAAATGTGTCTTGCACGACAGTAAGTCCCTCGGCTCACCGATGATGAAACTTCAGAACTTGCAGATCTTGAGAATGCTCTCCCCCATCCTCTCCCTACGTCTCAACCCAACCTCCATGGTCTCCCCTCTTCTCCCTGGCCTTCCCAAACCCCTTCTGCCCCAAAGCAGGAACAGCCTTCCCTCATTCTAATGGTTACTTCCCCCCAAGACACCCCCCCCCCCCCCCCCACTTTCAGTTTTTTTTTTTCCACAGCACCGCACCCCCAGAAAGATCCTACCTGGCGCCCCTTGGAGCCCAGCAGCTCCTGTCTCATGTCCTCCTGAGTCTGGACCTTGGCCGGGGCCTGCAGCTGCCGGGAGGGGGCGCTGCTGGGAATTGAGGTCACAGGCTGCAAGCGCTCTGTCGCCATCACCTTCTCCGAGCCTGGCGGCTGGCAGAGACAATATCATGATATCAAGTAATAATGAATAATTATATCACTGTTACAGGATTTCTCAGTATCTTCCTGATAGGTAAAAATAGTAACAATAATAATGCTAATTTTTATAGTGCCTATTCTCTAAAGATTAGGCTCTCAGCACTTTACAAATAATATAATAACAATCTCGTTTACACAAACAGGCTGCCTACCTGGGTAGTGCCGACTGAAGAGCTGCCTGCTGGCGCATCATTCAGTCATTTTCCATGTCATCCGGTCAATATCGTTCACTCAGTTTCCTTATTTCCTTCATTCTTTCCATTTCTCACGCAGGGCCTAGGGTGCATGCAATGTGTAACGTGTTATCCATACCAATGGCCAAAGTGGCCTTCTCTTCTGAAAGTTTTCCGAAGGGATTTTACATGTGTGCAAGATGTTATGCATGCGTTCACACACGGAACCTCGGTTTATAGTCTCATTCGAAGGACTATATGGGAAATGGAGACAGAGCCAATTTTAACTCCGAGGGAAAAATCCCCCTGCACCAAAATGGCCTGGCAGAGATTTGAACCCACAATCCCAGGATCACCAAGATTACGAGTCCGGCGCTCTACCAACTGAGCTATTCCGGTCCCTGGCAATCTAGAACTGTGCTAAACATCTTGTCCGCATCATCACACTTCTTCTTCAGTCCCTTCACTGGTTCCCCATCCCTGCCAGCATTGATCACATGATCTGTGCAATCAGCTTCAACACCATGAACAGAGTCTGCCCTAAATATCCAGCTGTCTTCATCACATTTTACACAACACTCTGGTGGCTTTGCTCATCCTGTCATCTACTAGTGACCAAAAAATCAACAGAATCAGCCCAAATCATCCTGAAAAGGTAAGCGTTTCTTTGTTTTCACACACACACACACACACACACACACACACACACACACACACACACACATATCTCTTCCTGTGGAGAGTAGGCAGTCATGTGCCTGTGAGATGACTGACATCATGTGCCTGTGAGATGACCGACATGAAAGACAAACACCAGCACACCAAGCACTGTATCTACACATCATTTCTGACTTCAATGGGGAGTAACAAACAGCTGCATACACAAAAATCTCCACGAAGTTCATCTCCGAGTTCGGGCTAAGAAATGAAGAAAAAGAGACAGACCCCCAGACAGAGATTATTTCAGTTTCAGTTCCGTCAAGGTGTCACTGTGTGTGGACTGGTCCATATATGCTACACCACATCTGCTAGGTTTTGAGACCACACTGCACATGATTTTAATCTGATGGATAAATGAACTGATGAGTACAAGAGAATTCAAGAAGACGGTCTCGTGGCTACCACTTAGTAAACGTCTGACCTGCTCGTTAGCCCAATGTACTGGTCAGACCTTGAGCACCTACCTAACATTGGTTGTGTCATTATTATCATTGTATGCGTATGTGGTGAGTGTACAAATGTGTATTAGACAGAGACTGAAAATGAGAAGAAAAAAGCTCCCTAAGAAGTAAGCAAGCTGGAGTCAAAAGGGTATGGAAACATAAAGAATCTCCCTCTAAAAAACCTCTTTGGATGAAAACAAACTCTGTGGATGACATGGCTCACTGCTATTGCTTCACATTGTGAGCAGTCATGCCCCTCAGCGATTGCATGCATCTTCAGAGGAAGAGGCAAGTGTAAGCCCTTCGAAATACTCACTGGGGATATTAATATTCCATCCCAAAAGACAGTTCTGTAACACAGTGCTAGAAGACACAGACAGACAGAATCCTACTCAACAAAATACCACACCACATTCTATGTGATGACACAGACAGACAGAATCCTAGTCAACAAAATACTGCACCACATTCTATGTCATGCTCTTAGCAGAGAGAAGCTGAAATTTCACATCTGCTAAGGACCAATGTTTAAGATAATACAGTCAACATAAGGAAGTCTACAACGTAAAATGTAGTAGAAACTCACCATTTTTTCTAATTCAATCAGACCTTTCAGAAATTCCACCTTTTTGTGGTACTCTGCTAAGGCCTCCTGTGGGGGTCGACTGAAAACACACACACACACACACACACACACACACACATACACACCACACCACACACACACACACACACACACACACACACACACACACACACACACACACACACACACACACACACACACACACACACACACACACACACACACACACACACACACACACACACACACACACACACACACACACACCCACACACACACACACACACACACACACACACACACACACACAAACACACACACACACACACACACACACACACACACACACACACACATAAACGCTAGGATGAAAAATAAGTAAAAGTGAAATAATCTTGATTCTGAGTTGCTCATCCCTAGTTAACTGTTCCATTCAATTATGATTCTGTTAAAACACACACTGAAAAATACACCATAAGGAATTCAACAAAACAAAGGGTGGCAATAAAAGAAATAATCATATATGAACTGCAGATTTATTAAGTGTATTAACTATCTGTCTGTTACACATGGGTCTTACAATAAAATATATGGGGAAGTTTATCAAGTGTTTTAACCCATTTTTTTTTTTTTACACTTGGTATGCAATGTAAATATATAGGGTTTCCTCCATGAAAAAAATAATCAAAGGGAAATGAAATTACTGTATCTTAAGCATTTATAACCATTATTACTTAGGGGGTTTTTTGTACTTGTCAAACATTTCATCATTTTGTTACTGAAAACTAACATTGTAACATACAAATAAATCATCATAAACAAAAAACATTAATTCATTTAATTTCCTTTCAATAATTTGGAAACACTTCACTTCTGAAGCAATACACGGACAATGTTTGTTTCTCTTTCTTGTATGCACACATATGTGTGTGTGTGTGTGTGTGTGTGTGTGTGTGTGTGTGTGTGTGTGTGTGTGTGTGTGTGTGTGTGTCTGTGTGTGTGTCTGTGTGTGTAAGAGAAACCACAGAGAGAGAGATGAGTGTGCGTGAGAGAGAGAGATAGAGAGAGAAAATGAGAGAGACAGACAGGGAGAGAGACACGAGACAGACAGACTGAGAAAGTGTCGGGTGTGTGTGTGTGTGTGTGTGTGTGTGTGTGTGTGTGTGTGTGTGTGTGTATGTGTGTGTGTGTGTGTGTGTGTGTGTGTGTGTGTGTAAGAGAGAGACACAGAGAGAGAGAGAGATGAGTGTGCGTAAGAGGGGAGAGAGAGAGGGAGAGAGAGAGAGAGAGAGGAGAGAGAGAGGGAGAGAGAGAGAGAATGAGACAGACAGACAGGGAGAAGACAAGAGGCAGACAGACTGAGAAAGTGTCAGAGTGTGTGTGTGTGTGTGTGTGTTTGGTTGTGTATGTGTGTATGTGTTTATACATGCAACCATAATTGTTTACATGTGTGTATATGTATGTAAATACATGTGTGTATGTATGTGTGCATAAGTGCATGCGTGTGCGTGTGTGTGTGTGTGAGTGTGTGTGTGCGCAAGCATGCGCGCACGCGTGTGTGTGTGTATGTGTGTGTGTGTGTGTGTGTGTGTGTGTGTGTGTGTGTGTGTGTGTGTGTGTCTCTGTGTGTGTGTGTGTGTGTGTGTGTGTGTGTGTGTGTGTGTGTGTGTGTGTGAATGTGAACACACAGAAATCAGGTATAAAACTACAATATGAGTGCAGCAGGCAACATTCAACTGTGTAATCAAGGTCTTTGCATCTGAGCCCCAGTTACATAAGCCCATCTGACCACACAAAACCCTTCAATTCTGAGCTTAAGGTGGTTTACATCACGTAAATCAAACCACTGGGGTCATGTGGGCAGCAAATTTTGGTGTAACTTTTCACTAAAATCAGACGGCTGCACCCAGAACTTTTGGACGAGTGGTATTTGCTGAATCAGGACAAAAAAAAAACAAAAAACAAAACAAGTCAGCAATAACACTTGGACGATGGAAGACTTGCTTCTACACCCAATCCTATTTCCTCCCTCCCCTGCCTCCTTTCAATTGTAGAGCTTTCTTTGTTTAAAAGAAGAAGAAGAAAAAAGACAAAGATGAAGAAGAAGAAGAAGAAGAAGAAGAAGAAGAAAGTAGGAAAGGAAAAAAAAATTCAATCTAATCATTACAACGCTGCATGAGAAAATCATGGAAAAGTCACCAGCCCCAGTTTAAGTTTCAGTTTAATTTTGTTAAATGAGTACTAACTATCTGCATAAGATTACACACATCTCGAAGAAAAACAAAAATAACTTATTTTTGGTTTGTTTTGTTTTGTTTTCCTCATTCCAATTCTACATTTCTTGATAAAAATTTTGATCTAATTTTGTACACTTTGCTCTTGATCCATGATTTTTGCATGCAGCATCACAATTAGAGAACACCAACCACTTGCTTTCACGTTTGTGCCATTTTCATTTCTTCTTTTTTTTTTTTCATCCATATTTCTTGTAACAAAGCTAACCTTCAATGCCAATATATAGCAAAAATGCCATGGCAGTTGCAGCACCAGCGCTTCTTTTCAAACCAACTAAAGCACTCTTTTTGTAACCGTAAGGCTAAATATTTCGGAAGATGTCAGAAGATGAGAGATCAGATTTAAAGGAATAAACGCAATCATTTTTCTTCACTTTACTGAAAGTAGCAAACAAACTGGTTCAAAAGAGATTGTGTTGCAGGAATTTGAGGAGAGTGACTATCAAACATGGCACTGAGACATACTGAACCTCAGAGCTCTCGCAGCAAACGGGTTTATGTTTGATGGAAAACAGCTTCAATGACAGGAAAGAAGGTGCAATTTTGGCCGGCACTGAGACATACTAAATCTCAGAGCTCTCGCAGCAAAAGGGTTCATGTTTGATGGAAAGCAGCTTCAATGACAGGATAGGAGGTGTATTTTTGGCAGCTAATGGGTGATGAGTGCCACATCGACGTCTCACAACTGCCTATCTGTCATGCTAACCACAATGCCAGGATGGTGCTGATTCAACTTTCGGTCACTGACCAGCAGCATGAGCGGTGAAGGAACAGAGGCTTACCTGTGAGCCTTCTTCATCTGAGTCAGTCACTGACCAGCAGCATGAGCGGTGAAGGAACAGAGGCTTACCTGTGAGCCTTCTTCATCTGAGTCAGTCACTGACCAGCAGCATGAGCGGTGAAGGAACAGAGGCTTACCTGTGAGCCTTCTTCATCTGAGTCAGGCACTGACCAGCAGCATGAGCGGTGAAGGAACAGAGGCTTACCTGTGAGCCTTCTTCATCTGAGTCAGCTGGTCCTGCAGGGCCCCAATGTACTGGAAGGAAAGCAGGTCACTTGACAGCATGGGAGAACATACACCTGCACTTTCACAGACACTTTTACCTTCTAATCTGAATCTGTTTCTTTACTGAATGGCTTCCTTAACCCCCATCCCACCCCCACCCAGCTCTGTTTTACTTTGCAAAAGTTCTCCATGGGTTGAGGAAAAAATCAGCACCAAGTCAGTTTCAACACAGGCAGAATAGTAACAGTAGTAGTAGTAGCAGTAGAAGTAGTAGTAGTAGAGAAGTAGTAGTAGTAGTAATAGCAGTGGTAGCAGTAGTAGTGATGGTGATGGTGGTGGTGGTGGTGATGGTGGTGGTGGTGGTGTATTAACAGTAGCTATAGTAGTAATAGTTGTAAGGACTGTTTCCCTTTAGCCTAGGCTTCACGCCCATAAAGCATCCCCTAATTAATCAGTTGACTTGGAATTGGGGTCTGATTATCTTAATTACATTAATCAATCATTAGTAGTCAAAATCTTGGGTAAAAAATGTAACATTTTTGGTATTTAGCTCAGAACATTGCTGAATCTGTTAACAACTTGTGCAAATTTGAGGTTAGCATTCAGTTCCTTCCGGTTACTAGTACCTCTGTGAGAAAATGAGAAATTTCCTCTAGTTAAACTAACAGACTTTTCTGTAACCTTACATCCTGAATTTCTTGTGGTCTTAAAGTGTGAAATAAACCCCCCACAAAATATTTAAATGAATAGTATCAATACCGTCAAAAATCTTGTAGGTTGATTAGATCTCCTCTGATTCTCCTTCCTTTGAGCATACTGGCGAACTCGGCAGAAGTATTCAGTGATGGTCAGGTAAAACGAGTGTAAGAACTCCGGCAGTACCACATGTGGGCTCAAAGTGGGCGGACTGGCTAACTTGTAGTTAGCTCAGAAGCTAGGATGTGCTCATGGTATTACTGACACTACTGACAGATCAGTACTCGGGCCTCCAGTGCATAGGAGACAGATTTGCCTTGGCACTGCAACAGACCAGTACTCGGGCCTCCAGTGCATAGGAGACAGATTTGCCTTGGCACTGCAACAGGACAGGGCAGCTGTTGATGGATGTGACAGCACCACTACTAGACTCAGGGACTATTACACAGACAGAGTGAATGACTCGACTTAGTTGCTGGTGCCATTGTAGAGCTTGGGAAGAATTCTGATGAGACCTCCAAGGCCGTGTCTGGACTGACCCAAGGGGGCAAAGTGTGTGTGTGTGAATGTGCAAGTGCTTAAACAATACAAACAAACTTAATGATAATAATGATAATTCATGATGTTTAATCTTACATCATAAGCCCTAAGTGCTTACAAATGCATAAAAGGTTACAGAAACAGAAATGAAACCAATAAGAAGATGAATATTGCAATAAGTACCATGCATCTTCAAACAAGGGTGCATGTTCACACACACACACACACACACACACACACACACACACACACACACACACACATGATCCCACACAATGTTGCATAACAGCGGACACAACAACTTGCGCGTGCGCGCGCGCGCGCACACACACACACACACACACACACACACACACACACACACACACACACACACACACACACTCTCCAAAGAGTAGGATAAACACTATGTACAAGCACTCACTTTGTACAACTCTTGATATCTAATGTTACTTATTTGTCAAATTAATCATGTTCTAATATTATGTTGCAATCCCACATAACTACTGTGTGCTAGCGCTGTATTATAGCAGACGACGCCTTACTTCTAAACTTGGGTAAACACTATGCTGTTAGATGACGTGGAGGGAACGTGTCAGTCTTTGTTTCATGCTAATCGCTTCACACAGCACAAGACAAAAGAAAATTATACCTTCTCTAATCGCCAACTTTTCTGGCTTTTGTCCTCAGCCATGGTTTCACAACGATGAAGCAGTCTGTTAAAATTAATTTCTAGTCGCGTTGAGCCTGCCATGTTTTCTTTTACCAAATAAGTTTTTTTAACACACAAGAGTGTTTTCCGGTCTATGAAAATTACTTCCTCCCTTCTTCATTTGTCGTCCGTGGTAACGAGTTCGGTGTACCACAAAAGTACGCAAAAGGATTTCCAAAGATTAACGAGAAACGCCGTAAGTTGCTATTTGTATGGAATTATGACGAGGTTTTATTTTAACAGTCATCCCCAAGAGAAAATAATCAACTGGTGGGGAAAAAAGCTGTCTGAATTAGTTTTTGAACTTCAATCTTTCCGTTGTAAATCTTCGCTTACTAGATGCCGAAAATGGTTGTTTTTACTTTTAGTTAATTTCATCATTATTAATTTCAAAAATCTGTTATTGTGAGCAAAGCAACAGATATTTAAGAAGAAGAATTTAATGTTTTTTGCTAATTGGCATGATCAATATGTTAGACATACCAGACTCTTTCCCCCACCCCCCCCCCCCCCCCCCCCTCCTCCCCTCCCCCCCCCCCCCTACCCACCACCACCCGCTTACCCCGCCTTCCACTCCTGTTCATCATCTTCGTTTAGTGAATATTTTTTTCCTCCTTTCCTTCCCTGAGGTGACAACAATCAACAATAAGATTGTAATGGCCATGATTATACTGTCATTTTAAGAAGCAAAAAAAAAGAAAAGAGCTTTATGATGGTATGTACAATTTAATCATATAATGTCAACAATCATAATGTCACTTTGCTGTATTTAAATTGTGTGTGTGTGTGTGTGTGTGTGTGTGTGTGTGTGTGTGTACATGCACCCGTGAGTGTGTTCAGGGGCAAGAAGAGGTCTAGCAAAAGAGTAATTATAATACTGTTGGTTATCTTCCCTCCCACCCCCATCTTGGCAGATGTAAAGCCATCACTATTTATAAGAATTTAGTCATGGTCACAAAGTGTCGTAAACTTTTTTTTTAATATCACGTAAGTTTTTTTTTTAAACACATATTTCAATTTTGTGATAGTCTCTTTCTTTGAAATTTTTTTTTTTGCTTGAATCAGCTGGAATTTTTGTTTTGGTTTTTGCTGCGTCATCTTCTATACCACCAAGTTGGTAGCATTAGTCCCATGCTGCTCATTCTGGCTGGCTGACACCATGATTTTATTACTGCCCAGCCTCAGCCCTCGTGATCCACAGAGAGTAGACAGTATCAATTCATCATGAGGCAACCCATCATAGGAGATACTGCATTGGCGCCAAGTCACTTTGCTGATGTTCAGTGGTGGCTGTTCTGATCCCACATGTGCTGAATACCACCTCCTACACCCCCACTGATCACAGTAATTACTAAGTCATGGAGCAGCATCCAAATCCTGGAACCACCACTGCCTCCATTCATTGATTGTACCAGCGCCAACAACTTCAGTCACCAAGGGGGTAGATGTGGAGAGAAAAATCAAAGCTGAGGTCACCATAATGAAGAGCATGAAGAGGTGGACTTGAGACCTTTTATTTGTTGGTGATGAAGAGGATGCTATGGTGTTCCATTCTGGTTCAAGAGTATATAGCAGGGCTGTAGTCTATGCTTACTTTCAAAATATATACCACCATCAACAAATAGAACTATCGGTCATACAGGTAACGTAGATGTTTAACACCATGCAGTATTTTTAATTTCAGGAATATATATATATTGTATCCACTCAAAAATTCTGGGTTGCTATCATCACAATACCTGCTCTGTTTTACACATGTTGTGCAGACATTATGGCAGCGTCTAATAGTTCCAAGCCTAGCCACCTGGGCCCCAACAATTTCACAATAGGGTCATGACGAGCGAGTGACTAAGCCTTCGTTGATGAGTGTCTTCAAGAAAGACTACCCTGTGCATGAGCTGTATGGAAGAGCAGACATTGCCAAACCTCCTCGATTGGGTGATGTCATGCATAAAGATGAACGTGTCAGTGAGCGGGCTTCAGAGACAGTAAGTTGTGTGTGAACAGACTTGGTAGATATATGGGTGTGACGTGAGTATGTGTGTGTATGAGACAGAGAGAATGTGCGTGTGTGTGTGTGTGTGTGTGTGTGTGTGTGTGTGTGTGTGTGTGTGTGTGTGTGTGTGTGTGTGTGTGAGTGAGAGAGAGAGAGAGAGACAGATAGAATGTGTGTGTGTGTGTGTGTGTGTGTGTGTGTGTGTGTGTGTGTGTGTGTGTGTGT
>JADBJO010006712.1:27500-52500 GCA_016801955.1 Conus betulinus | reverse complement strand
TTACTTTTTCCTTAGTGGGAGCCCTTCCCAAGCCTCTTTGCCCACCTTTTGACTCCCCCGCTCCCCCATCATGTCCCATCCCCCTCACCGTTGCCCGACTGTTGAGCATGATTTCCCGCTACGTGCAGAGGCATCATAATGTTGGCATACAAAAATGTCTAATATTTTTGTCTGTGCTAAATAGAATGTAATCAGGAAAAGTGCATCCTAGAAGTGCAATGACCTCTTATTTTATTCCACAGTGATGCTTTTTATTCATGGTGTGAATGATTAATGGAAACTGAACACATGAACAGAGGGGACATGTTGTAAACAGTTACTATATGAAATAATTTGTTTAAATGATCACTGTTATCCACGCCACTGCTATAAGCAACTGAAATTGTTTGTTTTAAAGTATCACTTTATTTCGAGTAAAAGAATGGCACTGATTTGATAAATTGGATAAAGTAAAGTCTTAGTTTAGATGACAGGTCTTTATTAGACACGTTTTCAAAGTCTATGCTGTGTTAACTTGCTGTATTGTCTGTCTCACACATGATAAAGCGTGCAGTCATATCACTTTTCTTTGCCCCATCCTTTTTTTTGAAAAGAAAAGGGAGAGTCACCCCCATAGAGAGCCCCCGAAAATCAGATCTCAAAGCCTGTATCAGGGTTCCTAAGGTTGTTGAAGGTTGGGAAAAATTTGGAGAAACTGGGGTGTGACTTTTCAGGCCTTAACCCTTTCAGTCCTGGCATAGCAACTGCTGTGGAATGCTTCCAGCCTGGCATGTTCTGGTTGGTCAAGTTGAAAGATCAGAGCTGAAAGTATGGATTAGCACATGAAAAAGGCACATGACTACAATGCCTTAAATTTTCATTGTGTTTGAATTTTCCAGCAATGCGTGATTCCGTGATAAACAGAGGTCAAACAGATCCTTCACTACTTTGTCAGTGCCTCCTATTCTGATAGGTTGTGCGAAAATTTCAAACAAAACTTGACTACGTCTTAGTCAAATTCTCTTTTTCAACTATTTATGGCTTTTGTATTGATACTTTTAGTGTTACTTACAAAGACTATCCACTATGATTTCAGCTGAAACTTGCCATATTGTAATGTTATTCATATGCTCATGATGTTGGAAGAGGGGGAAAGAAACAGAGAAACAACTCACCAAATCATTTAAGATTCACTTACTCAAAGCAGCTGATTATACAACAAAGAAAAAATTCTTCAAAATACTCTTCCAGTAGGGTCAGGTGCAGGCAGCCCAATGCACATGTGTGCACCAGCTTACACAGTCAGGTGCATGCCGGGCTGAAAGAATTAAAAGAATAGAAGAACTGACTTTGGCTTGTAAAGGTTTGTAAATTTTGTTGTCTCCTGAAATAAACATAGAGGGAGAGAGAAATTTTGTGTATGCTGTGTCAGTTTCCAGCAAGGATTCAAAGACCAGCCTCAGGAATATTTTAAGTTGTTTGAAATACTTTGGAAATTGGACCCAGTCAATAGTCACATCATGATCAGTAAGTTCTGCTTTTATTGATCAAAGCGGATAGCTCCCCCAGCTCTGAAATAGGGATAAATTGTATACAAGTGTTTCTGTTCAGTGTGAACTGTAAGAAATCTTCTGCATATATATCAGTTTGGAAATTTAGTTCGACTTAGTCCTGGAGCTTTGTAAAAGGTTTGTAGATTCCATTGTTTTCCTGTTTTTTTTTTTGTTGTTGTTGTTTGTTTTTTTTTTTTGGGGGGGTTTTTTTCATTTTGTTTTCTAGTTGGAACTAAACGTGCATGGGATACACTTGTTTGAAGTCTGTCAGAAATAAGATATCTTATCACAAAAAAAAAAGACAGAAAAGTGCTCAAAACAGTACTCCCCATATGAAAGTGAGCAGGAGAATAATGAAAACATAGTGGGAGCATTCTTTTGTGCTTTTTTTTTTTCTGTCAATCATGATGTCTCAAGAAGACGTATGGTCAAAATTCGCTTGTCTGTTTTGTATTGTATTGTAAATGTGTTGCTTTGCACACTGTGTTAAGTGTTTCTTTGTATTTTGGCTAGTTTTCAGCAATTCTGCTGTCTGTTTCTGTTGCCCTTAAAAAAAAAAATTCTGAATGTAATTGAACCCAGAGACTGTGAAAACCAGCCATAACTGTATGCATCAAAATTTCAAGATAAAGAAAAGAGTTTGAATCTGTCACTGAGCAGCATCTCTGATAATGGAGATATGTACGTGTGTATTGGTCAGTATGCATGTAACGTGGACTGACATTAGCAGGCCAGAGAAGACAGCTCTCTGATGATGTGCTGTGGTCCACAGGAGGAGACCCCACAGTCAAGGGAGACCAGCGTCTGGGTCACTATGACACCACCCACACTGACCAGTTCCAGGGCCGATGGACTGCCGCTCCCGCCACTTTGCCTGCAGTGAGTAGACATGATGCGGCGCTGTTTGGCCTTTTGCTGGATCATTCAGTTTTGTTTGAGTCCCCTGCTTCAAAGTTACTTGACTTGGGTGTACTAAGATGCCACCTTTTTCTTTTCAGTCTTTGATTTCCTTGTTTAGCTCATGATTAGAGCAGTCAGATTAGTGCTCAAGGTGGTGGTGCTTTCACTGGCTTGCAGAAGTGTTTAAAAAAAAATTATTGCTGCTCAGCTCATGAGATGGTTTTGTCATAAAGGTGAAGGCTGCGGGCAAAGGGAAGGGGGTTTGCAGGTTGAAAACTACTCGCCTTTGGTACCGACTTGGGATTCTTATTCTTCTGCATACGCAGGCTGACACTCCTGCGACACTCCCTGTATAGACAGGCAAGGAACAATCCCATCTGCCCAACAAAAAGAGTGGAGTTTTGTGTGTATGACCGTTTTTTTTTTTTATCCCACCATTAAGGCAGCCATACTCCATCTTCGGGGAAGGTGCATGCTATGTGTAACATGTCATCCATACCAGAGGCCTAACTGGCCTTCTCTTCCGAAAGTTGGTGATGGGATTTTACGTGTGTGCACGATGTTATGCGTGTGTTCACACACGGAACCTCGGTTTATAGCCTCATTTCAAGGACTGTATGGGGAATGGAGTCAGAATTAATGTTAACTCCAAGGGAAAAATCCCCCTGTACTGAAACGACCTGGCAGAGATTCAAACCCATTCCGGCCCCATTGGGATTGAAGAATGGTGACGTATGCATTGCCTACTGTCCCAGTCCTACTTGATTTGATTATTAAAGGTGAGTGTGGAGTCAGCCATTTCTGTGTGAAAATCCCCCCCACCCCCCCCCCACTCCCATGCTGTCTCTCTCAGCCCCCTGAGAGCTCTTGATCACTGGCTTTGTTGATAACATGCCACTGGCTGTATAGCTTGTAGTCTGGTACAGTTGTAGTGCATCCAGGGCTTGTGTACTGCTTCAGGTTATTGGTCGACTCACCAAGTTTGACACTGGAATCATTTGTGTAATGAATGTGCTATTCTTTTTCTTCTGTGAGCTTTTTAAAAGTGGCTCTTTGTGGTATTAAGTCAATGGTTGATAGAAACAACTCGTAACCCCCAAAGTTCCATAACAGGATACAGAGATGGGAAAGAAAAGTGCCACCTCAGTGCAGAAGACGGGAAGATCAAGTCATAACCAACACTGTATGTCGAAGGATCATCAGAAAGGTTCATGAGGACCATCAAGAATACACAGCCGACTCAACTACTAGCCAGCAACACGTTTGAATCACTACTTTCCATTCAAAAGATGAAACTCACAACCCTCTTCCTCTTCTCATGTTCCTCCCTACCCCCCTCCTCCCCCCCACCCCCACCCCCACCCCCAAATTCTGATCATTTACCATAATTGTCTTTGTGATGAATGTGACACTAACTGCCATGGTAAATCTGCAAGATCCAGAAGGAAACATCTCAGCACCAGCAGAATGCCAGGGAAATGTGGCAACATGACTATCAGCTCCCGCAGAATGCTAGGGAAATGTGGCAACATGACTATCAGCACCAGCAGAATGCTAGGGAAATGTGGCAACATGACTATCAGCTCCCGCAGAATGCTAGGGAAATATGGCAACATGGCTATCAGCTCCGGCAGAATGCTAGGGAAATGTGGCAACATGAGTATCAGCTTCAGCAGAATGCTAGGGAAATGTGGCAACATGACTATCAGCACCAGTAGAATGTTAGGGAAATGTCGCAACATGACTATCAGCACCAGCAGAATGCTAGGGAAATGTGGCAACATGACTATCAGCACAGGCAGAATGCTAGGGAAATGTGGCAACATGACTATCAGCACCAGTAGAATGTTAGGGAAATGTGGCAACATGACTATCAGCACAGGCAGAATGCTAGGGAAATGTGGCAACATGACTATCGGCACCAGCAGAATACTAGGGAAATGTGGCAACATGACTATCAGCACCAGCAGAATGTTAGGGAAATGTGGCAAACATGACTATCAGCACCAGCAGAATGTTAGGGAAATGTGGCAACATGACTATCAGCACCAGCAGAATGTTAGGGAAATGTGGCAACATGACTATCAGCCCCGGCAGAATGCTAGGGAAATGTGGCAACATGACTATCAGCTCCGGCAGAATGTTAGGGAAGTTCTGGGCAACATGACTATCAGCACCAGCAGAATACTAGGGAAAAATGGCAACATGACTATCAGCACCAGCAGAATGCTAGGGAAATGTGGCAACATGACTATCAGCACCAGCAGAGCAAATACTATCAGCAATATGGCAACATGACATGACTATTGACATGGGCAAACATCAAGATCGTGACTGCAGAAACCACCTACTCAGTGAGAATATCAGTGAAGTTCTGGTGAAAAATGAACAGAAAATCCAAACTTGATCAGAGATATCGGACTGTGTGAACTGGCCAACATCTGTAGAGCAAGACATGCGTCACCTGACACTAGACAGGTCTGACATCATGCGGGCCAGGACACAAATCTGACATCATGTGGCCCAAGACCACAAGTCTGACATCATGTGGCCCAAACACAAGTCTGACATCAAACGATGCAAGTCTTGCTTTGTGTGACACACAATGTCTTAACATATGTCTTGATAAACTTCATCTTCAGTTGCCTGGGTAAGTTCCAACCAATGGAAAAATATTCTGTTTTTGCCTTGTAGAAATAGTTCTTATTGTTTGTGGAGGCAGATTCTTGGAGCAGCCTTCATGTTGATATAATATTTCCTTCTGTTTTTTTTATCATAAAACATTTCTTTTTAGAATATATATATATACATATATCAATTTTAGCACCGTTTGCTGCTCTGTTGGTGTGTGCTCATGACACTGGGGTGACCTGTTCTCTCCACTGCCCTCCTAGCCCACAGGCACCAATGTGCCCATGGGTGATCAGGACAAGGAGCGTATAGGGGACACCACCATGAAGTCCTCCTTCCTTCCCGGACCAGAGCGTCAAAGACTTCACACCTTTCGACACTGGCGCCGTCAGCCAGAAACTGCGCCAGACCAATTTCAATTTGCGCGATGGCCACGGGGAGTGGGACGACTATAGGAGTGTGGCGGCCATCTCCTACCAGCCCAAAATCGACAAAAGTATTTGTCCCATGACGTGGCGGTTTGCAGTGATGGCGCCTGGCCTTCTTTATTAGTGTGATGTGCGGTGCAGTGTGTGTTCACATGTGCAGCTTGCGGTGCAGTGTATGATCACCTCTCACGTTGAAGTGTTAAGTTCATCACAGTGTGTGGCTGGATCTACTCACCATGTTGTGCTGCTTCTTGATCTGACATTGAATTCCATTTGACCTTATTGTGCACAAAAAAAAACTCCTGATCAAGGTTTGGATAGTAAGTGTTGCTATTGTGTGAATGATTGTGTGTGAGTAAATTTGGTGCCTGTGTGAAATGTTCATATACAGACACACAAATTTACAAATGTATGTGGTGTGACTGAATATTGTGTTACATCTGAATCTTTGGATTCTTTATCAAGCACTGTCATGGGTTTTGTAATACAATGTGAGAACTGAGATACATTGCGCGAGTGTGGTTTTGTGTGTGTGTGTAATTTTGCCTGTCTTATATTGACACAGTCCTTTTCCTATTTCCAGCTCACAATATTCTTTATACTTACCTGACTATGTGTATTCGTTATTCTTTCTCTACATGTACATCCTCTCACTTACCACGTTGCCAACAAAATAAATAGGAGATAATCCACTCTCATTGTTCCTTTTGATGAATGATCTCCCTTTACCATTACAATATCTATTCATCGACTGGTTAGGCATAACTCTCTATCCTTTCCTTGGTTTGGGAGATGTGAACAGAAGCTGTTCTATTGATGAACTTTAGAAAAAAAAGTGTATGCTACTTAGGGCTGTGACTAAAGTTTATACATGGTTAATTCTCCAAACTATGTGTTACCTGACTCAGTTTAGTTCTCCAGATTACACATTTTCCTGAATCAGTAACACTCAAATATATGTGTATTGAGATATAGACAGAGGTAGGTAGACCTGGAGAGGGAGAGAGAGAGAGAGAGAGAGAGAGAGCTCTTGAGGCTGCCTTTTCATGTATGCTCAGTATCAGTTTCAACCAGAGCCATGAATTGGTCAGTTACTCAGCCTGTTGTGTAAACAACTCATCTCTTGCCATCTTCAGTGAATCATTTTCCAGTATCGTTTGCAATAATGATGTTTTCAGTGCATCTAAATTGTACCACCCTGTCTCTGTCATTGTTTCTCCTCTCAAGAGTGGTAAAAACAACACATCAAGCCAGGAATGGGAGCTACCGCAGAGGCCCGCCAGACCCCTCAGATCAAAGAGACCCAGCTGTCTTGTCTGTATCTGACCAGTGATGAGGATCAAAGCTGTTCATAGTCCTATGTCATACTGGTTTCTGGCAGAGATGTTTGTGACTTGCATAGCCCAAACCAGTTGTTGAATGATCTCCCTTCACTATTACAATATCTGTTCATATATTGGTGACGCATAACTTTCATCCTTTCCTTGGTTTTTGAAATATGAACAGAAGTTGTTCTGATGATGAAGTTTATAAAAAAAAATTTTTATAATGTATATCACTTGGGCTGTGTCTAAAGTTTATACATGGTTAATTCTCTAAATGGTACGTTTTCTGACCCATTCTTGTTCATTCCTGTTTGTGAAGTCTGTGAAGTCGGAACAGATTGGTCACATGTGTTGGTCACCTCCACTGCAGCCTGAATGCTCAGGCCCCACTCTCTTTTGAGAAAGAGTGAGGCTGGACCAGTGGAGTGGTCACTGAAGAAGGGGTCTGCAAGACCACACGCATGTGTAACTGGGAACTCGATCACAATGACCTTTGCCTTAAATGGGCAGCGAGGGGCAAGGAATCATTGCCATTCAGGAGAGTCACAGCAGTGAAGGTGTTGAGTATTTTATTCACCATGGCAAGCGATGAATTGTTCAGAGAGTAAAAATAAAAACTTCACTTGCCAAAGGCAAATGCATGAAAACAATCACAAAACTTGCCACTCATCACTGGCCTCTTAGCAGTTCAGACCCAGTCCTCAGACTTTATGGCACATTGTGCACAGTTGAACCCATGTTTCAGGCACCCTCTGTCTTCCTTTTCCCACTGCAAAGCCTTTCATTTTCATTTTACTTTTTGCTAATGTGCAGGAGGGGAAAGAGTCTCATTCTTCTGTCTTTTTCCATGTCACACTATATTTCTGTTCAGTTTGAACTTAGGAAATTGCTTCTTTGATTGTGTTGCATGTATTTTGGATTGTTTGGCCAGTACAGTTTTGGGGCTGGTGACTCGAGAGATGTGACTAGTAAACTGTCTGAGGCACTAGCCAAAGGCAAGTCAGGAAAAAAACATTGGCTTTCAAGGCTGAGCCAGTGTCTCTCCACAACCCACCATTCTTTTGTTGTTGTTCTGGATCTGTCCTGTCAGGGAAGAACAAGAGCAACAGCTTTCCAGGGACTAATGCCAAGACAAGACCTGACCACTCACTGACACTCTCTCCCCACTCCCCACTGACGAGGGAAACAAATTGAAAACTGATTATGTACGCAGGGCTAGAACAGACATGCAGATGTATGTAGTCATCAAGGGACATTGCTCAATGATTTCATTGAATTTATTTCAGTAGGATAATTCCACTTTGTGAAAAATAACTTTTTTGTATACAAGATTCCTACCCTCTTGTTTTTAATTAACTGAGACGTCTACATACCTCAAAGAAATGTTGGTCCCATTGGTAAGTTGTTTTTTTTTTTAAAGTAATCTGTTTTTTTTTTAAACTGAAATATTAGCTTCATATTCCATTTTCCTTTGGGTGTCTTTTGAGATTGATTTTTTTAAAGTATGCGCATACAATCTCACACTTGCTTACATGTATATGCTTACACACACATGCACTCATGCATGCACGCACACACCAAGACCAAAAAACACAAAAAACATATGCTGATACACATAGCCATACATAGCAATACACATGGGGACAACACACACACACACACACACACACTTACACACACACACACACACATACACATCACTTAAGTGACTGTATGCTTAACTGTTTAGAGAGGTACATGCACGCACACACACACACACACACACACACACACACACACACACACACACACACACACACACACACACACACACACACACACACACACACACAGACACACACACGCACGCATGCACGCACGCACGCACGCAAGCACACGCACGCACACACACACATATCATTTCAGTAACTTTATGCTTAACTGTTTAGAGAGGTGTATTTTTTCTATAGCATGGTTATGAAATGTGTTTTTTATATCAAGTAAGTATACTGTGCCCATTTTTTAGGTGAGAGTATATGAGTTTACAGTGCATGTGTGTGTGTGTGTGTGTGTGTGTGTGTGTGTGTGTGTGTGTGTGTGTGTGTGTGTGTGTGAGAAAAAGAAAGCCCATAGATAGCTAAATGCAAGCCATTGTCTGTTATTTTTGTGTTTTCCCCTCCCCCCCCCCCACCTCCCCCCCCTCCCCTTCCTCTGTCCTCAGTACTATGCATGCTAATTGAATTTTCAAAGCATACTACGCCAGTTTGCAAAAACTCAGTGATTTTTTTTTTTTTTACCATGTTTTGATATGATAATGTATGATACTAGATGAGGTTTTGTTTGGTTGGTTGGATGATGATTAGTTGGTTGATTGTTTTTCTTTTTTTTTTTTTCTTCTTTTTTTTTATTGTCGACAAATATGTTCCTGCATTTGTTTAAAAGCAGAATCAGTAACAGTTTGTGAATCCATAAAACAGATCAAAGGATTGGAGCATTTATTCACAGCCAAAGGTCCCATTTTATTAAGTGATTTCAGTCGTGGGATGGCTAGATATTGTTATAAGCGAAAGGAAGCGTAGGATGGTATTTGGGCTTTATTTTATCTAAAAATGGTTCAATAGAAAATTCACTCTCTGTCTTACTTCCTTACACTTCTGTGTCAGTATGAGAGTTTATTCATTGGCCAATCAGTGAACATCTTCCATCTTGTCTGTAAAAAGTAACCTGATATGTGATTGGTGCTAGCAAACTAACACTGCACATTAAAATAAATTGTCACTTTTTTTTCATTAACTGTGTTTGAGTACCAGCACCTCTCTCCACCCTCTTTTCCATCTCTAAAATGTTTGGTGTTGAGAGAAATTCCTTATAATGTATATGAAGATGAGACAGTAAGAGTGCTATGTATAATCACTTGATGATATTCATAATCTTCACACAAACACTATTAACAACATTGGGACGGGGGGGGTGGGGGGGGGGGGGGGGTGGTATGGGGGGGGGAGGGGTTTTTTTCCCCTGCCTCATCTTCCATGGCCTTACAGTGGTATTACTCTTATACCATTCAGTCCAGCCTCGTCTTAGACTGCATCAGCCACACTGAGGGTTGCCTAGTCACAGCCCTTGAACCAGCAATCTGCATTGGCACTGTTGTTGTCTGTGCAGTGGGTACTGATCCCTGCTGACAGCTTTGTCCTGCTGTCCCACATCATTGTTATTTCCACCCAGGGAGGTCATGCTTTCAGTTGTGTCTGTTGGTTGGTTTGCTGTGTGCCAGCAGGATCGCTCTAAAAACTACAGTACTGATTTGACCAAAACCAGGTGGAAAGATGCAGTGTGATTCAAAGTCGAAGCTGTTCAATTCTGGCATGGATCCAAATCACAAGGCAATTCCAGGGTCCATTTGACCATGACAGAGGTCCACACTCGCCTTGGTGCCTTCCTAACAGTGTTTTTAGATCACGCAAAAATGGGGGTACACCACATTTTGAAGCCGAAAAAATGCATGTTCAGAACAGTGCTGAAAAGAGTGTGAACACATGCTGAACTATTTGGCAGAGATCTCATCTCGTACTGATAATCAGCTGTTGGGGTATGCAGTTTGAACCCAAATTTCTTTGAATCTATGAGATTTACAAGACTTGAATGATTTCTTGCCAGAAGCTACGCAACTGTCAGTCACTGAATCATCAGCAAACACAGACGCTCGCTCGCTAAAACAAATTGGCTGAGGAGCATGAGAGTATGCTCTTTTTTGAGTGATTCCAACTTATCCTATATCCATGACAGAAGTGCAAGGAAGACTTTCAAACATTCTCTTGTTGGATAGAATGTAAAAAAGAACATGATGTTGTCCTACAGTCAAGTGGTAAAGAGAATGTGATGTTGTCCCACAGTCAAGTGGTAAAAAGAACACAATGCTGTCCTACAGTTAAATGGTAAACAGAATGTTATGTTGTCCTACAGTCAAATGGTAAACAGAACATGATGTTGTTGTACAGTCAAATGGTAAACAGAACATGATGTTGTTGTACAGTCAAATGGTAAACAGAACATGATGTTGTTGTACAGTCAATGGTAAACAGAACATGATGTTGTCATATATAGTCAAATGGTAAACAGAACATGATGTTGTTGTACAGTCAAATGGTAAACAGAACATGATGTTGTTCTTCTACAGTCAAATGGTAAAAAGAACATGATGTTGTCCTACAGTCAAATGGTAAACAGAACATGATGTTGTCCTACAGTCAAATGGTAAACAGAACATGATGTTGTCCTACAGTCAAATGGTAAAATGAACACATTGTTGTCCTACAGTCAAGTGGTAAAAAGAACACAATGTTGTCCTACAGTTGAATGGTAAACAGAATGTTATTTTGTCCTACAGTCAAATGGTAAACAGAATGTGATGACTTGTCCTACAGTCAAAATTAATGGTAAAATGAACACAATGTTGTCCTACAGTCAAAATCTCGCACCCCTGGACCCTACTCGTTCATCTGCTTTGAAAACATTCAGTACAACTGGTACTTCAGAAAATTCTTGTTGGACGTATTATTGCCCAGTAGTCTCCTTGAACAGGTTATATGACTACACCTTGATGTGAAATGGATCTAAAACACTGAGAGTGTTAACAGTTTAACAGTGAATTCTGTGACCCTACATGCCCTGTTCTTATGCTGACATCAGATCCCATTTTCCCTGTCCATGTCCACACATCTTGTGAATTTGTGTCAAACTGTTCGGCGTCAGCAAGTTCACTGGATCTGTCAGTGGATGGATGTGTTGCTCTCTGGAGGAAGACACCCACTGATGCAGGCTCCACAGTAAAGCCATTATTGCCATGAGTGTGTGTGTGTGTGTGTGTGTGTGTGTGTGTGTGTGTGTGTGTGTGTGTGTGTGTGTGTGTGTGTGTTGTTATGTTGCTGTCTCTTCCATGCTACTTCAGTGGTTCTACCCTCGGGCCGATCATTCAGGCTTCTCTGCTCACATCCACACACCAGCATATCGCATTGCAGCGCCTCCACTAACAGTCCACCAGGAGCAGTCAGTGTCAAGCAGTCATGAAGCAACTCACCAGAGGAGGCACTGCACTGTGAGCACCTTCAGAGGTGTTCAGTACAGCAAGCTCTGATCCACACAAACAGGACATGCTGATGATAATGATTGTTTAGTCGCAGAACCAGTGTGAGAGAGTGTCCACCTCCACAGGATGCCACCCTGTCCATCCAATGACAGTCCTCATGAACTCACCAATATCAGAACCCCAACACAAACTGACCAGGGGCACAGACATGGAAAGGAAACTGAGACTGAGGTGACCATCAGAGCACCACATGAAGGGCCACAAAATCTGGCTCTTTTTCTGCTGACTGGTGAGAATGAGGATGGTGAAGATGATGCTATGGAGTTCTCTTCTGGTCAGAGACTGCATGATGGGGCTGTACTCTGTGCTTACTTGTAACATATCCCAACATCAACCAGGCCCAGGAGGCATGGACACTTGCAGGGTTGGTCAGGAAATGTGAGAAACACTCTCAGATATGCATGAAGTGAGTGACACTTTCCCATGTGGTCCCAGCCTTCCCAGTTGAGGCCACAGCAAACTCAGCTCAGCACAGGAACCAGTCAGGGCCAGAAAGTCCCACAAATCAATGGCTGCTGTGCTGGAAATCAGACCCATGATCTCCCAGCCGGGAATCTGCGGCACTAAACAGTGTGCCATAGTGCTCGGTTCAGAAAGAGCAATTGGCAGCACTAAACAGTGTGCCATAGTGCTTGGTTCAGAAAGAGCTATTGGCAGCACTAAATAGTGTGCCATAGTGCTTGTTCAGAAAGAGCTATTGGCAGCACTAACAGTGTGCCATAGTGCTTGGTTCAGAAAGAGGAATTGGGAATAATTTTATGTGAAGGCCACATTACGATGAGACAGCTGCAGATGCGTTGGTGAAGTGATTTATTGATTTATGTTTTCAGTTTGGTCATTTTCAGAACTAAATCATGAAGAAATAAAATATCTAAATGATGGCAGTGTGAGCTCAGGCGAAGACCCTCTGAAGACAATGGATTATGGTTTGCTAATTGTAATATGGGTGTGTTTTCACCTTACCTCCTCAGTAAGTGTGGGAAGCATGGAGAATTAACCATTAGATAAAGCGATGATATGAACCAACATTTGGGCAGTCATGTGTTAAAGTTTACATTGTGGCATTATATAACATTCAGCAGTATCACAGCAACATTGCAGAATTCAGTGCCAGTTTTTTCCTTCTTTGATCTTAACAGACTGACATGTTTGGCATCCTCTCTGCTGGTTCAACAGAGCTTGGCCCACTGTTTGAACTATGGTGTTATCCGTGCTACTTCATCATAGTATTGCATTTACAGCCCTTGTGGGTTCCAGGGCCAAGGAAGACCATAAGCAAAGCACATGCTTTACAAGGAAAATCCAGACAGCCCTGTTGCATTTGTGTATTGCTGTTTGTTACAGTGGAGCGGGTAGGACCTGCAAAACACCGAAACCAGAGCGATTTCCCTGAAGGTGATCGAGATCGTGCTCGTGATGTGGAGCGAATGAACTCCACCAACTATCGCTACTACATGGGCAATGTCAGTACCGCAGGATTCTGTGCATGTGCCTGTGCATGTGTGTGTGTGTGTGTGTGTGTGTGTGTGTGGAGGTAGAGGGGATTAGGGGGAAGAGGGGGGAGAGGAGGGCAAAGGAGTAGTGGAAGGGAAGGGGTGGTTGCCACAGGCTTTTTTTTTTTTTTTTTTTTTTTTTTTTTTTGGTTTGTTTTATTTTGTTTTGTTTTGATTTTTTTTGTGGGTCTTCCAACCTCCAGTTTTTCTCCCACATCTCTCTCTCTCTCTCTCTCTCTCTCTCTCTCTCTCTCTCTCTCTCTCTCTCTCTCTCTCTCTCCTCTCTCTCTCTCTCTCTCTCTCTCTCTCTCTCTCTCTCTCTCTCTCTCTCTCTCTCTCTCTCTCTCTCTCTCTCTCTCTCTCTCTCTCTCTCTCTCTCTCTCTCTCTCTCTCTCTCTCTCTCTCTCTCTCTCCTCTCTCTCTCTCTCTCTCTTTCCTTTTGTTGGTTGTCAAGGGTAGATTGCAGGGTGTATCAGTGGCTGTTTCTGTTTTCTAACACACGCCAGCTGAACATGTTTCTGTCTCTGGTGAATTCTTTGGCCATCTTCCTCACCTCAAAAAAAAGGTGAAAGGATGAAAATATTTGCGAAATAACCCAGACTGGGTATTCCAAGAGTTTCTTCTATTCCAACTGTTCAGACTTTTTAAGGATCATCTTGCCTTAGTCAAGAAAGTGGTGCTCGCATTGATTTAAGCATCTTTGGAAGTGTCCATGGCTTTTTTTAAAGAAAAAAGAAACTGACAACGTCAAATAGACTTTCACAGAGTGGTGTCATAGAGGTACTTTTTTCACACGGTGCAAAATTTTTAGGTATGTAAGTATATAACACGTCCTGTCTTAGGAATTGCATGAAATACTTAACTGAATTATAAGCACAGATGGAAATTTTAGCAGCTTTTACTTTCATGCCTAAAGAACAAAAAGGGGAAAAAAATGTTAATCGTGGTGGAAGAGAAGAGAGGGGATGGTATACTAAAAGCTTTATGGTTCTTTTCCTTATCTCCAGCCGGCGCTGGGACTTCACAACACCATTGTGTCTGGCGCCAACCTGCGTACACGTAGCAATGTATGGTTTGGAGAGCCGACGCTGGGCAAAAATTCTATTCGACGACACCACAACCAGCAACACATTCGACCCCAAGTCTGTGCCGTACACCTACAACCGGGAAAATCTCATGCAGAAAAGTGTGGTTCCCCTCGACTACTACAGTAGGTGGCGGCAGTGTCTGTTGGAATTCTGTTCAGTTTCTGTTTTTATTTTCAATGTGGATAAAGATAAGTTACTGCCTGATGATCTGCTGGTAAAATGATGCTGTTGCTGTGTGTATATTCAAACTCAGGTATATGGGCCTGCTTGGAAATTCTTTTTCCGTCTTTTTCCTCTGAGTTCGTCCTATCTGAACATGTGCCAGGTGAATGCATAGCACAAGCAGCATCAGCTTGTAATGATGTATGTGTACAGCAGATGTGTTGCCAGTTCTGCTGGTATTTTTTTTCATGGTGAAACTGAGGCATGAGAGGAGCACCTGTAATATGGGTGTTCAGCCAATTTTTTATGCATTTAGGATTCCAGAATCATTAAAATTCTTGAACGCGCACGCACACATACACCTGCAAACACAGCATGTGGCACCACACTGATACACTGTTCTGTACAGAACATGCAAGCACACACAAACCTGCAAACGCAGCATGTCGCGTCACACTGATACACTGTACTGTACAGGAGAGGTTGCTTTGCATGGCTGCTTCTTGATAGGCACAGGTTGAGGAGAGTGCCCACTGTGTCAGGGGGTTCTCTCACAACAACATTGCTTCATGCCAAAAGTCTGCTTGATTTCAGAAGTGCTGGTGAGCTGGTCACTCACCTGTTGGTTCACTGTGACTGCAGAGACTTCTTGTTCATGTCCCCTTACCTTGCTTCATTCAATGGAGACATCATGAAAACAGACACTTCATTATCTCAAAACATTGTATTCTGGTTATGTACATAAATTCATCAGACTCACCCCAAATGAGCATATCATCCAAGCTGTAAGTGATTTAAAAGTTTATCCAAAATGTTCAGACAGATTTTTGGAAGAGCTGCTGCTTGTTAATTTTGCATGAAAAAAGATAACGTCACACAATTGTAAAATATAGAAAAGTTTGAAATAGTTATTCTAGCCTAAGAGTGTTTTATATAGTCCTTCAGCAAATTTACCAGATACACGTAAATTTTTTTTTTTCTCCTGAAAGTAATGTCCCCTTAGACACTTAACACATATTCATTGTCAGATCCTTCTCTCAGAAATTTGATTGCCTCTTACAACATGAATTGTCTTTGTTTCACCATCTTACTTTTGGAGAGAGCTAACTCTGACCTGCCTCAGAACAGCAGTATCAAGGAGATGTTTTCAGCCTTCAGGAGAAAAAATGCACATAGATAAATGGTCCACCTACAGGTGTGTGCGATTCTCTTGGATTGAAGGTCATGTCTTAGTGTATGGGAGATGGCAATAAAGTCAAAACTTCAATACAGCACCATTGAGTTCAAATTTCTTTTCACTTCTTCCTCATTCATTTGTATCAAATAGACATCGATTAATGCACACATGAACACATCAACATCTTCCTTCCCCACCACCTTTCTGCTACAATACCTCACATCACACAACACACCACACACACACACACACACACACACACACACACACACACACACACACACACACACACACTCACTCACTCACTCACTCACTCAAAAAATGAGGCTAGAAAGGATATGAAAGGTGGGATGATGGAAGATCTGAACGAAGTGTGTTGACTTTGTTGCAGAGAACCATGTGTCCCATGAGACCACCATGGGCAAAGACTACCAGGACCCCAGTGTGCCCGCATGGTGCCCCATCAGGCTGGAATGGACAGGGTAAGCTATGGTCTGTGCTGGTTGGGTGTTGTCTCTGTGTCGTTCAGATGTGTAAGCTGGAATGGACAGGGTAAGCTATGGTCTGTGCTGGTTGGGTTTTGTCTCTGTGTCGTTCAGATGTGTAAGCTGGAATGGACAGGGTAAGCTATGGTCTGTGCTGGTTGGGTTTTGTCTCTGTGTCGTTCAGATGTGTAGGCTGGTATGGACAGGGTAAGCTATGGTCTGTGCTGGTTGGGTTTTGTCGCTGTGTCGTTCAAATGTGTAAGCAGAGCAAGTCTGTGTTACCACTCTTTTCTTTTTTTTTTTTGAATTACGTTTGTGTGTGCATTTTTTGCATATGTCTGTCTGTGGTGAATTTAACATTCACATTTTCTTGGCATTTACAAACATGGAGAGACTTTTCAAACCATTGGGGGGGGGGGCGGGGGGGGGGGGACGGTGTGGGTTGGAGGGTTTGTTTGTTTTGATTTGTTTTGTTTTGTCTCATTGTATGTGCCAAATGTGGTGGCACTAACCTGATGCCACTCCTTCTGGCTCCCTGACCACATTCACACCCCACTTTTATCCCGTCATAACCGCTGTACTGGCAGCCCCCAGGGAGAGTCAGTTTCATGTCGTCATGAGGAAACCTGTTAGAGGAGACACTGTGCTGCTTCCAGATCACAGATGGTTCAGTGGTGGGTGTTGTGATCCAGCATGTGCAGGACACCACCAGCTAAAACTCCATATAGACGACAGTCATCTCTTGGTTTTGTGGGCCTGTGTGAGTGAATATACTCCTACTGAGGCCTCCACCATGACCTTCCCACCAACAGTCCCCTTCAACTCACCTGTACCCTTGACCTTCCACCAACCGTCCCCTTCAACTCACCAATACCACCGTGACCTTCCACCAACCGTCCCCTTCAACTCACCAATACCACCATGACCTTCCACCAACCGTCCCCTTCAACACCAATACCACCATGACCTTCCACCAGCCGTCCCCATGAACTCACCAATACCACCATGACCTTCCACCAACCGTCCCCATGAACTCACCAATACCACCATGACCTTCCACCAACCGTCCCCCATGAACTCACCAATACCACCATGACCTTCCACCACTGACTCCCCATGAACTCACCAACCAGTCCCCATGACCTTCCACCAACCGTCCCCATGAACTCACCAATACCACCATGACCTTCCACTGACTGTCCCCATGAACTCACCAATACCACCATGACCTTCCACCAACCGTCCCCATGAACTCACCAATACCACCATGACCTTCCACTGACTGTCCCCATGAACCACCAATACCACCATGACCTTCCACTGACCGTCCCCATGAACTCACCAATACCACCATGACCTTCCACTGACCGTCCCCATGAACTCACCAATACCACCATGACCTTCCACCACTGTCCCCTTCAACTCTCCAATACCACCATGACCTTCCACTGACCGTCCCCATGAACTCACCAATACCACCATGACCTTCCACCACCAACTGTCCCCTTCAACTCTCCAATACCACCATGACCTTCCACCAACTGTCCCCTTCAACTCACCAATACCACCATGACCTTCCACCAACAGTCCCCATGAACTCACCAATACCACCATGACCTTCCACCAACAGTCCCCATGAACTCACCAATACCACCATGACCTTCCACCACCAACAGTCCCCATGAACTCACCAATACCACCATGACCTTCCACCAACTGTCCCCTTCAACTCTCCAATACCACCATGACCTTCCACTGAACAGTCCCCATGAACTCACCAATACCACCATGACCTTCCACTAACAGTCCCCATGAACTCACCACCATACCACCATGACCTTCCACTGACTGTCCCCATGAACCCACCAATACCACCATGACCTTCCACTGACTGTCCCCCCATGAACTCACCAATACCACCATGACCTTCCACTGACTGTCCCCATGAACTCACCAATACCACCATGACCTTCCACTGACTGTCCCCATGAACTCACCAATACCACCATGACCTTCCACTGAACCCATCCCCATGAACTCACCAATACCACCATGACCTTCCACTGACTGTCCCCATGAACTCACCAATACCACCATGACCTTCCACTGACCGTCCCCATGAACTCACCAATACCACCATGACCTTCCAACACCCATCCCCATGAACTCACCAATACCACCATGACCTTCCACCAACCCATCCCCATGAACTCACCAATACCACCATGACCTTCCACCAACCATCCCCATGAACTCACCAATACCACCATGACCTTCCACCAACCGTCCCCATGAACTCACCAATACCAATACCACCATGACCTTCCACCAACCGTCCCCATGAACTCACCAATACCACCATGACCTTCCCACCAACCGTCCCCATGAACTCACCAATACCACCATGACCTTCCACCACCCCGTCCCATGAACTCACCAATACCACACATGACCTTCCACACCCATCCCCATGAACTCACCAATACCACAATGACCTCCCACAACCCCTATCCCCATGAACTCACCAATACCAGCAATCACGACACTAACCTACCAGGGGTATAGACATGGAGAGGAAAGCAAGTCTGAGGCCACTATGAGAGGTGACTCTTCGCTTCTCTCCTTTTTCATACTGTTCGGGCTATAAACAGCAGCTCATCTTATTTCATCAAGCGATTAATCAATACATGGTCTACTATGATTTTTTTTTTTTGTTGTTGTTGCCAAGTTGCTGGAAAAAAGTTGCAAGCATCAGTCTCAACAACTCAATTGTTAATAGCTTGAAATCCTGAATTCCAGTTACCTGTATTTGGCCTTTGGGGGGGGGTGTTTTTTTTTTTTGTTTTGTTTTGGTTTTGGTTTTTGCTGAATGCGATCATGCAAAATTATGAAGACAGTGCAGTATGAGTCTGACCCGTTTCTTTCAGGGGGGGGGGGGGGGGGGGGGGGGTCTGAATGAGATTTCCTATATTCTTCCATGCATGGCCATAACTGTCACATGATGATAAGTTCTGAGCATTTTCACATTCTGTGAACTAGCTGTATGCCTTCCTGAGAAGCCCTCTGTTTGCAAAGATTGAATGTTCACTTTGTTTAGGCTGTGATAGAGAGGTTCCACTGTTGTGGACTGTACAGAAGAGAATATTTTCTTTACAAATGCCAGAGGCAGGAAACGTCACTCTTTTAATGTGTAAAGCATACAGAATTTCCTGCAAAGTCAGAAGTCAGTGCTCATGCTGTGGTGCCACTGTCTGCTGACAGATCAAGAACTCCCACATCTTCCCACCACTGAACGGCAAGACCCACTTCAACACCACCCACAACGACATGTTCACTCCAAAGGCATCGGAGAAGTACAGCTATGACAGCGGCCGCATGCAGAGGAGCTCTGTCCCTCTTGGAACCTTTGCCTAAGAGGGGGGTTTCACACCCTTTGCCGGGGCGACATCACTGAAAAAGATAGGAGCTGACATGCAGAAGAGCTGTGTTCTTCCCTGAATCTGTATATAAAGAGAAATGCATATGAAAAACAGCCAAGTATGTTTTGTGTCAATGTTGAAGGGACCCATAATGCTTCATTCAGGTGGGCCAAATTTTTGGAGTAGTTTCAGGAAGTTGTCTGGACCAATCTGTCCATTTGTGCCAAATGAGATGTATCATGTCTGTTTTCAGATTAATTTGACCGGTCTGTTTCTTAGAAGTGTTCACACAGAATAACAGAAATGCCCACACAGTAGGTCAAAAAGTTACCAGTTATACTACTGCTATTAAATTTACATAAATCTGTAGACTGTAAGAACTGGTAAGAGTTTACAGGACTAATGATTAGTGTGTACTATAATTAAGGGTGTAATACAATTCTTAATTGAATAGACCACAAACACATCACAAAAAGCCCACATTTTAACACAAATGTAGTTTCATACAAAATTAATTAAAAATCAGAAAAATGTGTGGATGAACTCTTTATTCTTTTTTGCAAATCTTGAATATTGTGTGAGTATGACATCATATTTTTCATCAAATTAAAAAAATTAATTGTAGAAATTTTGTTTGCCTGTTTGTGACAAATTATTCCTCATTGCTTTATAGCTGAACTTTATAATGTGAATGACCCTCATACTCTTCATGTCAGGTGAGTGAGTTGGAATTTTTTTTGTGCTGAGACAACTGTGTAAAATAGCTCCAGAGTTTGAAAATTTGTCAATAAATGTGCGCAGCCACAAAAAAAAGAATACAAAGATTTTAAATGAATTGTATATTGTCAGCGACAAAAAAAGTTCATGTGAACATGCGTTGATTGGGTTTGTAACTGAGACATTCTTTTTATTTTTTAATAGCACACAGTGTTTCCACACTTTAAAACTGCGAGTATGTGCATACACAGAGAGAGCACAACACACACAGTAACACACACAAACAACAGCATCTGTCTGTCTCTGAAGTCAAAGAGTCAGTTTATTGAAGATGACAACCTTCAAGACAAAGACGTTGATGATGAATGGTAAATAAATGAATGTGATATTTTCCAGCTTAGTTTTTTAGTTCTGATGCAATAAATGAATTCACCTCTTCTGAAGTTGAACGGTGTTTTTCAAGTATTACGATCTCAATGTAATTCAGAAATAGTAGAAAATGTCCTTGTTGAAAGTTTTCCATTCTCAAGGGAGTGAGTGAACTGGTGAATATTAATCAACAAGCAAATGAATTTTAATTGATCTAATCATACCATGGAGGTATACATGATCAAAGTTTAGTGTGTACTGCTTTGAGCATTGGCAACAACTAAATGTCATGCAGACCTATTTTCTCATACAATGCTGATCTTTTGTTCAAACATGTTTCATGAAAATACGTTAGTACAGTGAACGACAAAAGCATTTGCATGAGAATGCTTGTGTGGTAATCACATCTGTGGAGCAAACCTCAGACTGTGAGTGATGACTCGCACAAATTTTCACAGATAGTGTTTCATCTTTATTCTGCTGCTTAAAGTAATGTATGAGCGGCAGTGAAGCTGAGAGGTCAGAAGAATATCAGCATTCTCCGGAATATATACCAGAGTATTGTCAGTGATCCAAGCTTTGAATAATCTTTTGTCGGTGAAAGTGCACTGACAGCAGGTAAACAACATCAGTGCAACCCATTCTGGCAAATTCACGATTTACAGTGACTGCCATTGCTAGCAGCATCCTTTCAGAGAGCACTTTTCTTTTTCTTTTTTTTTTTTTTTTTTTTTTGGGGGGGGGGGGGGTGGGTGGGGGGGGGGATTCTCTCATTTCTGCGGAAAGAGTGCACCAACAGCATTTTCAGGGCGAAGTGGTGTGATCATTATTTAATTCAAGACCACATGTGTGTATTCATTGTCAGTAGGGGCGAACTTTATACATTTCATGTCTCACAGTTTGAAGACCCAAGGTCTGGTTTTTAGACTGAGAACAAAGCGATAGGAAGTTCCATGAAAGAAAGATGCTATGATGGCAGTGACCTCATGATTTTAGCAGACTGGTGCAGAAATTTCTTTTGACAAATGTTAGTTTTTCATGTGTGTCGTAAGTATGACACAGATCCACGAGTACATACATATAGGCACATGTGGAATGGCATGCACATCTTTGATAGTGAGTACCCCCACATGCACACACACCCGCACTGCACTCTGTATACCAAACTGTGCCTGTTTTATATGCATGTATGTGTTTGTTCACCCAGATGCGCAAACTGCTGTTTTACTTCTTTTCCTGTTCTGTGTATTTGCTTGTGGTTTTATTTGCACGTGTTTCATTTTGTTCAATTCCCAAGTTGTTGGCATATGGCTTTGAAATGGTTTTTTCAGTTCATTCGTCATAGCTAGCACAGGAGGCAGAATACCAGACTAGCATTTGTGCCAAATGGATCTGAAAGGTCTTTTACAGTGTGCGTGTTTCCGGATGTGCGTGTGTGAATACTGAATGTGTGCTGTGTGATACATGTTTATGTGTATGTGCATTATATATGTATATGACTGTGTAAGTGTGTAGGTTTATATATCTGTGCATGGGCATGCAATGTGTGTGTGTGTGTGTGTATGTATGTGTGTGTGTGTGCTTGCATGTGCATGTGCGTGTGTGTGTGTGTGTGTGTGTGTGTGTGTGTGTGTGCTATGCAGAGGAGGAAAAGGGGAGAGTTTGAAAGAATCCATATACGGTCTTGTTAAAGAATTTTTACACAGATTTGTGTGAGGGGTAGGGTTACTGATATGCACATCTGCATCTTTTGTTTCCTCTCCTTTTTTGACCAGAGCACATTTCACACTTTTTGTTCAAAGCATTTTTTTCCATCTGGTACTCTTAATGTCTGTTTAGATGAGTTGCTTTTCATAATTGTTTTTAAATTATTGCATTTGTTTATAACCTTTTTTTTCCAAAGTGTCCAAACATTGGTTTTACCATTATTTTTCGTATGCATTTTTATGTATTTTTCACATGGTGTATAGCACTGTGTGAAGCAGAAAGGATAGCTCTCTGTGATAATTTGTGTGTAGATATTCAGTGGTGTTTACAAATATGTTTATTTCATATTCTGTGATACTTTGGTTTGAACTTTTTTCATGTGGACACATGCTACATTATTTACATTTAACCTTTTTATGGGTATTAATCAACAAAACAGGAAACAGTATTACAGAGTGTGATTTGGGGTCACATAAGCCTGACATGTCTGGTTAAACTGATATATTTTAGCATCATCTGTTTGGCATATGGAGACCAGCTATGACCTGTGTTTGAGAATGTTTTGTTGTGCTCCCTTCAGAATATCAGTATTAAAAGTTTTGTGGTCGCCATGATCTAGGCTTTTGTTTTTAGTTTGTGAAGTGCTGTGAGCATGCAATGTGTGCAGCATGAGAATTTTTTTTTGTAGAAGGTGTGTGTGTGTGTGTGTGTGTGTGTGTGTGGTGTGTGACTTTCTTACAAATTCAAAACCAACATATTGTATAACTTCACTGCTGAAACAGATTTTTCTGTGTGAAAATCTGGCCGCTCCTGTCCAGGAGAGTGAATTGCTTTATTTAGTATACCCCCAACCCCCTCCCCTCCTCTATACATTTTTTGTCAATGTATGTTTGGGTGTCTCTTTCATCGAGGTTTTCCCCACAGAATTTTAACAAGGACTGAACCCTTGCAGCCACAAGTTCTTTCCCTTGTGCCAGTGCATGCTGCCCATGAGACCACAGTTCATGATTTCATCCTACAGACTAGTACTCAGCAGCCATCACTTTAGATTTATGGACATGGGGCAGGGTAGTGGGGAATGGGGTAGGGTGGGGGGGGGGGGGGGGGGTTGACATGCGCAAGACGCTGTCCAAGGCCCTGGGAATCTCTTTGTTGTTGTTGTCGTACCCAGGCTAAAAGACTCCAGGGATCATCCAAACAGCCGAAGTACTTGAACACTAAGGTGCAAAAAACATCAGCTGGGATGAGGACATTACGTGTATGACCGTTTTTGATTACCCCGCCACATGGGCAGCCACACTCTTACTTTTCAGGGGATTTTGGTGACTGATAATGTTATGCTAGGAGCTTATCACAACTGAAGACAATCCCCACATAACTATGCAGAGCATAACAACATTTTGATGTAGCCTTGGTGTTCTAGCCTATGTCAATTAGCCTGACACAGCCTTAAGCCAAGGCGTGGGAATCTCTTTGTGCCTTATCTACAGGGCCATCTTTCCACCTAACACTTAAGTCATTCGCCGACAAAGACTGAGAACAAACCGTTTACACGCCCTAAGGAAGATGTTGCCCAAGTCTTCAGCCTCGCTAACGCTGATAGCCAACGACAGGACAGCTCCAACGCACAGCAAAATTCTAATTAGGGAAACTTTAGGCCACGTTCTGTAATACGTCGATCGCAGGTACGAAGCTAAAGTGATCTCCCTTTACAGATCACGACGAACAACTCGCGTACTTTTCATCGTATACACCAAGCTGTCTCAAGTATTCCCTCACGTAAAAAAAAAAAAAAAAGAAAAAAAGAAGAGAAAGAAGAAGAAAAGAAAAGGGAAGAATACAGCATTGTTTTAAAAAAAAAAAAAAAAACTGCTAGGCTGTTGGGAAAAAAAAAAGGAGAAGAAAGAAACAAAAAAAAAAAAAAAGGCAAAGGATCTCTCACCTTCAGCGGAATTTAGTCGTTTCTGCATCGGTCACCAAATAATGTGCCATATACTGAGCCTCTGGTTAACGTAACAACAGCAAACAATACAGGCTTCCTCTATATAAAAGCATGCTTCAGGTCATAGAACTTGTTGTGTGTAGTTTTTTCAGTAATGAGCATGAAGCAAGTGCCGACTCGACTCGATATAGCTAACTTCAATGGCAAAACATTCCTCATGTAGATTGTCCGGTCCAGACCCAGACCGGACAGGAAACAAATATGCACGCTGGACTCGTATAGTTGAAAGTCCGTCAACAGCATTATCGGAGCAAACATTTGGTATAAAAAAAATAAGGCTTCCTTGCTCCATTTTCGCAAGTGGAATCAGTTCTGTTAACAGACACAGTACCCGAGTACGGATGTCTAAACGATGTAGTTGTGTTGCGTCATTTTTGAGTGCGAAAAAAAAAAAAACGTGACAGACGTGAAAATAACTTTCTATGACTAGATTAATC
>JADBJO010006712.1:10000-17500 GCA_016801955.1 Conus betulinus | reverse complement strand
TTCCCTTTACTATAGTTCCAGCTCCCTCATCTTTCTCTCTCTCTCTCATTGTATCTCTCCTCTTCCCTTTATGAGGGAGGAAGCGGAAGTAAAAAGCCATCTCTCAATCTCCTCTCTCCTTCATTAAAAAAAGATTCGTTCGTTCGTTCTCTCTCTCTCTTCTCTCCCATCTCATCTCTCCTCTCTCTCTCTCTCTCTCTTCTCTCTTCCCATCTCTTCTCTCTCTCTCTCTCTCTCCTCTCTCTTAATCATCAAGTTTTAATTAATAATATAAACTGAAAAAAATTGCAAGCTGTGCCAGGTCACTGTAACTCACCTGTCCGGCAGTGTCAACACGACCCCTCCCACTGCAGGTTGCACGTGTTTGTGATGGCGTTTGTCTGGGTGGGTTGATGAAGAGTTCCCGAGTTTTCAAGCTGTCGAACAGGTTACGGATGCCGGTGCTGGACTGTGAGCTCATATGGCTAAACATACGTTAACCTTTAACATCAATTTGGGAAACACAGGCACATGAAAAATGTCGGTTCACAATATGTCTACTTCTCAGCCGAATATCATGCAACTGCTTGAGTGGCGATTTGCGCAGATGCAGCATGAATTACAGCTACATTCTACATGTATCAAAAACACGCTGAATGAGAAGTTTCAGAATCTAGACATAAGCATCTCACGTATATCAAATGATGTCAGAGAACTCAAAGGTTGCATTGAAACTAACAGAGAAAGCATCGAAGATTTGAAAGAAGACAACGTGGCAATTTGGGATAGAATTGACAAACTGGAACAAAACCTGGATGGTGTTGAGCAAGATGCAAATCCTGCAATCTGATCTCATCAATGTGGATGAATACAGGGGGGAAGACAGAGGCCGAACAAGCCAGATTATCGTTGATCTCCTGAACGAGCATGATCCATCAGGTAGCTGGAGACACCACGACATCGTCAAGGCCTTCCGACTGGGGAAACCCAGGCCTCCGGGAAGTGATCCCAGACCTGTGCTGGTACAATTCAGCACATGGTCCAACAAGATGGCGATACTGGGGGACAGTCAGTTCAGGGACAGTCTCAGACAGAGTGGCGTCAGAGTAGCTTCCGACCTCACCACTCGACAGAGACAACTGGTGGACTTTCACCGTAGTCAGGGAAAGATCGCCTACATCTACAATGGCAAACTTCAGGTGAGGGACCGTCAAGATTCACAACATCGGTCACCGCGCTACGCTACTCACTCAGATCGTGGGAATGGTGCCAGGAGTGTGCTTGACACTGAGATTTCGCCACACCTCCGTCAGAGGAAAGACAACTGGATTTCCAGAGGCCAGTCCAGCAGACAGCCACCCTCTGGTTATCCTCGCAGAGGTGTAGCGTCTAAGAAGTCGTTTCCCCACCAGGAAAAAGTCCTTGAAGCTCCATCGTCGTCGGTCAAAAAGCCGTGTCCATCCACGAGACGAGGTGGACCAGGAAAACGAGACTATGGATCATTACCCAGCCCTAGATAGTCTCAAAGACCGTGACCATCCAAAAAGCCGCCCAAAACAGCCTGAGTAATTCTGGCTTCCAAGACTACAGTCAGAGGCCAGTGGTGCCGGGACATCTCTCCTACAGCCAGGCAGCAAGAGGCGGAGATCCAGTGACATCTTATCACAGGAGACTGGTCCTAGTCAAAAAGGACATCCAGAACCACAGATCTACCACCAGCAGCTCAGTGAGGTCTATTGGCCACGGTGGGTTCCGAAAGGATGACAACGTTTGCCCTGCAAACAATGACACTCAGGACAACATGTCAGGTTCGGCTCGGGCCCAAAATGCCGGGACTTGTATGAATGCTACGGTAAATAATCAGGAAGGCAGTCTTACAGGCCAAGAAGAAAGATGTGGGGTTGACCAGGTGGACATAACTGAACTTACAGAACAGAAAAAAAAACGAATGTGTCAGTGAAGATGAAGGTGAAGGCTGTTCGGTCAATGAAGAGTTAACAGATGCTGTTGATGATGATTGTCAGGATGAACTGGAATCGACAGTGACGGATCCGACAACGACAACAGAGAGTTTAACTCAAAAGTTGACTGACAATGACCTCGACATTCAGACTGAAACAGTGAGCAAGGACACTGATGAATGCAGCCTAGCTGGCTCTAAATCATTAAGTGTCACGAATGTACCACAAGGCAATGATGCTCAAGACAGTAATCGATCCTCAGACAGGCAGTGGGGCAGTCTAATATTTGCTTAGAGACCGCCCAAGAAAAGGCTGTTGACTCAGAGGCCAATCATGGTAAGTCAGAAGTGGAGGGGACTTTTATCCTTCCTCCATCTGTGCCTGTAGAGCAGGAGCGGCATCCCAGAAGTTCCGCTGTTCGGAAACAGTCAGGGAGCAAGAATACACACACACTGACTCGCAGATCAGTCAGCCAGAGTAGTATAGTGGACGCTCTTAGACAAACTCCTGCGAGAGGCCAGTCTAAAGAGAGGGAGGGCCCTTCATCTGACATACGAAAAGTTAGTAAAAGCTGCTCCCGCAGCAAAAATAAATAGGAAATAGGCCGGGCCACAATATCAGACAATGTTTACAATTAATTCCAGTGAGCCAGAAACAAAGCAGACCAAGTACTCTGTGGGACCGTTGTACATAATGTAATTACGTCTCAACTGAAATTTTTGAATTACAATGTTAACGGGGCTACTTCCAAAATTAGAAAATAAAGAGTTCGTTGATGATTTTTTGTTGTTGCATGATTTTATCTGTTTAACAGAAACGTTTTTGTCAAATGATTTGAATTCCTCCTGGTTTGATGATTATGTGGTATTCACCTTAAAAGCTATTAAATTATCACGTCAGGGGTAGGCACTCTGGTGGAATTGTTGTTATGATTAGGAAAAGTATATGCGAGTTTCATTGAACATGTTCAAGTGCAAAGCAAAAATGCAATAATTGTAAAACTTCACAAAGATTTGTTTTTTCAACAACAAAACACATAATGATGGTATGTACATATATACCCCCCACATGACTCTACTTATTGGAACCATCAACAAGATGGATTTGGGATGGAATTACTGGAACAAGGTTTATTAGACCTACAGGATTTGTTTGGTGACTTCTACATTTTATTAACTGGTGACTTTAATGCACGAACAGCAGATGAAAATTATTGCCCTTTCGATAACGATGTTGAGGACGAAATTATAAATGCGTTGGGCACCATGGAATTTCGTAGAAAATCTCAAGACGGGCAGAAAAATGTATTTGGCAACCAATTATTGGAAATTTGTCAAATATTTGACTGTTTTATATTGAATGGTTTATGTGGAAGACATTTTGATGACAGCTTCACTTATGTTTCATCAGCGGGGTCAAGTACGGTAGATTATTTCATTATGTCGTGTGAACTGTTTCACGAGGTTAATGTATCTTCCGTAATCATTGATAATGTGGTAGAATCAGATCACCTTCCAGTTATTATGACATCCGTTTGGAAAACAGTGGATACTGGAGAAAAAGAAGCGTAAAGAAATTGCAGGTGAAAATAAAATGACAGAAAAATTAGTTTGGAAAGAAGATAAAAAAGTAATTTTATTAACGCTTTGAAGAGCAATGCAATACAGGGTAAAATTTATGAGGCCATGATTTTAATAGACAGTGACATTGATAGTGCTTTATTGACATTTAACCAATGTTTACATGATGCTAGTAAATGTATGTACAACAGGTGTCATCCGGGTCCGGAAAAGAAGTCTGAATGGTTTGATGAGGATGTTCCATGGTTAAAAAGGAAACTAGAATGAAGTTAAACCAGTTCAGGAGATCCAGAGATGAAGGAGATAGACTTATATATGTTGCAGCGCGGAAGAATTACAAAAAATTACTAAAATTGAAGAACAAAGCATATCGAAAACAAAAAGCTGATTCTCTAGCAGATTACTTTTCTAACTCGACACTTTTTTGGAAGGAACTTAAGAAATTGGGCTGTGGGAATAGAGAAAGAATGTAAAAATAGTATAGACGTCACTGACTGGGTAAGTCACTTTAAAAATGTTTTCCAGGGCAATGACGGCAGCAATGAACAGCATTCCCAAATGGAGTAGACTTATCAGAGCAAGTTGACCATGAATTAAACAGCCCGATTTCGGAAGAGGAAATCATTTTTGCAATAAGCAAGTTAAAACCTAATAAAGCTTGCGGTATAGATGGAATTTATGCCGAAATGCTCAGAAACGGCGGTAAGGAGACAACGAAATTTCTTCATAAACTATTCTACACACTTTTCGAAAAAGGTATCTACCCAGAATGCTGGTCTAAGGCAATTATAATTCCAATTTACAAGAAAGGGAATCCTGAAAATGTGGACAATTATAGAGGCGTTTCATTGTTAAGTATTGTATCCAAATGCTATACATTGATATTAAACAGGAGATTACATTCCTGGATCAACAACAACCAGCTGATTTCTGAAAACCAAGCAGGATTCAGGAAAAACTACTCAACTACTGATCAGATATTTACACTATATGCAACCGTTCAGAAATGTATGTCTATGAAGGGAAGGAAATTATACGCTGCCTTCGTGGACTTTAAAAAGGCCTTTGATTCTGTTCGTCATGACAAACTTTTAGAATGCATTAGAAACCAGGGTGTCAAAGGGAAATTTTTTGCTTTTTGTCTGCTATGTATAATTCATTATTGTCATGTGTACGGGTAAACAATGAACTGTCCGAATTTTTTGCGTGTCCTGTTGGTGTTAGACAGGGGTGCGTTTTTTGAGCCCTGTGTTATTTTCAATATTCATTAACCAGTTAGCCAATAGTGTGAATGAAGAGGTAATCATGGTGTTCAAATTTTGCCTGACATAGTAGAACTTTTTATTCTCCTTTTTGCTGATGATGTTGTTCTACTCTCAATCACACCAACTGGTTTACAACAGCAATTAAATATTTTGAAAGATTTTTGCGAGAGAATATGCAGTTGACAGTTAATACTGATAAAACTAAAGTAATGGTCTTTAGGAAAGGGGGTTTTCTTGGAAAACGTGAGAGGTGGTTTTATAATGGCTCCAAGTTAGAAGTGGTAAAGTTATTGTTATCTGGGTTTCAATTTTACAACAATGATTAGTGCAAAAAAAAAGAACGGATCACTTGGTTACAAAAGGAAAAAGCAGTGGTTTCAATTAAATAGAACTTTCAGTAAATTTAAAGAAATGAACAATAAAACCTTTTTCAAAATATTTGACGTGAAGATCCAACCCATTTTATTATATTCATCCGAAATATGGGGATTAATAGATTAGAAACAAATCGAAAAAGTTCATATGTTGGCGTGTAAAAGATTTTTAGGCGTTCCAGTCAAGACTCCAAATAGATGGTATATGGTGACCTGGGTAGATATCCGCTTCATGTTAACTCATGCACGAATTCCATTAGATATTGGTTAAAGCTGTTACATATGAACCCTGATCGGTTGCCTTATAAGGCGTATCTAATGTTAATGGAATTGGACAGGAATGGAAAGGACTGCTGGGCGTCAAAAAAATAAGAGAAATTCTATGCACGACTGGTTTCTACATAGTCTGGTTTCAACAAGGTGTAGGGGATAGAAAGGCTTTCTTGAGTATGTTTAAACAGAGACTAGTAGATATGTTTATACAAGAATGGTATTGCGCTATTCGAGATAGAGACAGATATGAGAGTTATCGAACTTTCAAAGTCATTTTTGAAAAAGATAAGTACATATGTCATATGGATGTGTATTGTTTTTTCGTGTTGCTATTGCGCAAATAAGGTTTAATGTTTTACCACTCAAACAACAATGTTTACAGATATAGTGATAGAGTTCAAGATAAAATGTGTCCTTTTTGTAAATCAAAAATGAAAAATGAGGCCCATTTTTTGAAGGAGTGCATTATGTATATGATTTAAGAGAGAAGTTTCTAAGTGGTCATGTTAACACTCCAATGTATAAGCTTCTTGAATCAGAAAACAGTGATCTAAGACACAATCTTTCTAGGTATGTTTTTCATGCAGGTAATAGAAGGCAGAAAATGATAGGGTAATAATTATATAATCTCTTTATATGGGTACATTCAAACTTCAATGTCTATGGAAATTGGTAATTATCAAAAGTACATGGTTTTGTTAATGTGGTAATTGTTTTCATCTTCTCCATATTTAATAAGCCCATGACTTGTTTATGCTTTGCATGTCCTGCATATGTATTGTGCTCAGTGCTGACTATTCCCCAGTCCCCGTGCCCCGTCCCCTGTATTGTGGCCCAGGCCGATGTACAGTAAACAGGTTCTGAGTGGTTCCCAAACTGATAATAATATGGGATTTTTGCATGGTACACGCCAGGTTGTCACTCTGTGGTTGCCAAATCGCCAGACTGACGTTGTGCTGGGGAACAGCTGAAGTGCAGAGCGACTGGTTTGGATCAGTGATGGCGGTAGTTAGTCACGTGTTCAGAAGTGCGCGCATCGAACGTGCGGATGTCTTCACCTGCATAGATAATACAGCTCAGAGGATAGCGTACACAAGGATGCGGCCCTGCCAGGAGAAGGCACTGTTTAATTTTTGAAGAGTCCATTGAGGCCATGATGTCTGGCTGGGTGAGAGGACAGTGTGGCAGTTGGGGCGTTGAGCAGGGAAAGGTACAGGACGACTTCGGTGTGGTGATTTTGTTCAGTTTGGACCGCACACAGTTTGGTCTGTTAGGCTTTTGTGGCACCTGAAAGTACTCATGGGTTTGGTCCAGAGGGCAGGTTGACGTTCATCTACTGTGTGCCGGGTGGACTTGAGCATTGTGCAGAAGGAGGGTGTGGGGGTGGGAAAAGAAGGCAGACAATGGGTTATACATGTAACCCACAGAGGTCGGTTTCTGAAGTCGGAATGGGGGGGGGGGTGGCGAAAAGGGGATGGGGAGGGCTTGGCGTTCACAAATTACATTCACAAAGTATAAAAGTCAAAGCAAAACTGCAAACATATCTTTGTCTCACAACTCATTCTAATTACCCCATAGCATACAGTACCGTAATGAATTACGTGTCTCTCAACTAGGCTCAGTACCTTACCTCTCAACGGCTTTGTACAAGCAGAGAGAGAGAGAGAGAGAGAGAGAGAGACAGAGAGAGAGAGAGAGAGAGAGACAGAGAGAGAGAGAGAGACAGAGAGAGAGAGAGAGAGAGAGGATGGTATAATGGAGGGAACTTGCACATCCAACACATTTGTAAATCAGTGGGGGGAAAAAGAAGATAAAATGAACAGTAAACAAGTTATGACGGACAGATAAAAGTGTGAAGTGCTCTCCCAGAAAGCGAAGCAAGGAATCCTGCCTGGAAATAAAAATTCACCATGAAGTAGCATTGATGTTGCAGAACTGAACAACCTAGGTCTCCTCCCTTCTCCGTGTATATGTCTGACACAGCTAAAGAGAGAGACTCATACACCCTATTGCTATTGGATACTGTCTGCCAAGACGATGTTGTGGTTATATGTGTTTGAATTTGTCA
>JADBJO010006712.1:0-5000 GCA_016801955.1 Conus betulinus | reverse complement strand
TGTATGTATGTATGTATGTATGTATGTATGTATGTATGTATGTATGTATGTATGCATGTATGTATGTATGCATGTATGTATGTATGCATGTATGTGTGGATGTGTAGATATATGTAGATATGTATGTATGTATGCATGCATGTGTGTGTGTATGTATGTATGTATGTATGTATGTATGTATGCATGTGTGTGTGTGTGTGTGTGTGTGTGTGTGTGTGTGTGTGTGTGTGTGTGTACAGTAGTGAATGCATTAAAGTAATTGTATGTATGTATGTATGTATGTATGTATGTATTCATTCATTCATTCATTCATTCATTCATTCATTCATTTATTCGTTCATTCGTTCATTCTTTCATTCATTTATGAAATCGCTATTTCCACCCGAAAACATACCGGTACGAAATTCAGTTTGAAGGCCAAGAAGTGATGCTGCAGATGGGTAACCATTTCAGAACAGCCCAAAGACAGGGCTCACCCAACATTACACTGACTGCACCCCGAACGACAACACGTTCGGATGAATGATGAAAAAAAAAGGTTGATTTTTATGCTGGGGCGCCAACAGAATTTGAATTCGCAACCGTGACTGGCTACTCGGTGCTGTACCACTGAACCAACGAACACTCAGATACTGACTAAATGACCTCTGCCGAGATTATTATATATTATTATTATCATCATCATCATCATCACCATTATCATTAATGTTATTATTACTATTTTTTTTATTATCATTATTATTATTATTATTACTATTATTATCGTCATCATCATAATTATTACAATTATTATCATCATCATCATCATCATCATCATTATTATTATTATTATTATTACTCCACGGTTGTTTAATTGTCTATCTGTTAACACAACGATGCAGAAAGAGCGGTACCCGTTTTAAACAGAACTGAAGTGGCAAGATAAAATGTGGCCCAGGAAAGTGCTCACTCAGTTTAGGTGCAGACCCGTAGGACGAATCCGGATCACCTGGAAATTCAGATTCCTTTCAGCTGGATTGGAAAAAAAGAATAAAGATAAATACATAAATGAAATAAACAACAAAGGAGAAAAAAAAACACTGAACCTATTTTAACAAAATATAAGGGCAAGATGCAACCTGGCCCAAGGACGACCCTCTGCGAATTTGAGTGCGGATCCATGGCGTGGATCCAGGATCTGTTCGACCTTAGCAGAGGTCTACGCTCTCCCGAGTGCTTTTCTGTATTTGGAATGAATTTGGAAGCGCATCACACTGTAATCTTGCCTGGCACGGGCATAGAACTGGCTATGATTCGCTGTCCAAAGCCGACTCCCAGGCTACAGAGGAGGGTGAACGTCTAGGAGGTGGATTGATTCAAATCGTGGATGGGGACCATTCGGGACTGGACTGGGTACAGGCGTACAACAGCTGGGCCCCGAGTTGCTGGACTTGAGGACAGGGAGCTGTGGTGGTCCCTGGCTGTCCATGTGTCCTGATGGTGATCCAGACATCAGACGAAGAAGTGGAGAATCCACAGCAAATGGCTTTAAAATCGTTCCTTATCGTATGTGTGTGTGTGTGTGTGTGTGTGTGTGTGTGTGTGTGTGTGTGTGTGTGTGTGTTTGCCTGCATGTGAGCGTGTGCACGCGCGCGCGCGCGCGCGCGTGTGTGTGTGTGTATGTGTGTGTGTGCGTGTGCGTGTGCGTGTGTATGTGCGTGCATGCGAGCGTGTGTGTATGCGCGCGCGCGCGAGTGTGTTGTTGTTGTTGATGTTGTTGTTACTGTTTTCTGGCATCATAGACTAGGTGATAGTGAAATAGTTTGTGCAGCTGTTCCGGTGTTGTGCATTAGACGTAAATGGGCAAATAATGAGAGGATGAAACTTTGGAATACAGGTGTACAAAGAGCACATTTTCATGTGTGTGGTGCGTTTTCTTCATACTAGGAGATGATGAGAGTCTGAAACTTGGAATACATTATGTTTACAGCGAGGATTTGTTTTTATATGAACTTGTGAACTATGTAATTCTCGGTGCTTGGGTGATGTTATGGACGTGTGAGCAATGGATACTATTAAACATAAACTGACACTCTGGAGTCGTTTTCCTCACATACTTACTACTTACTTAGGCCCATAGCTCGAGGGTGAGCATAGGCCATCGACAACACTCCGCCATCGCACTCGGTTCTGGACTACTCGCTGAATGCCTGTCCAGTTGGTTCCCTGCCTCTTCATCTCTGCCTCAGTGTCTTGCCTCCAGCTGCTGCGAGGTCGGCCTCTCTTCTTTTTCCCTCGCGGGTTCCATGTCAGGGCTTGGCGTGTGGTGCTGGATGCTGGCTTCCTGAGAGTGTGTCTAGTCCCGCCTCACTTCTTCCGCAGAATCTGCTTGGCCACTGGTTCCTGTCCCTGCTTGCTTCCATAGATCTTCATTGTTGATCTTCTCTGGCTATCTGATTTTGAAGATGCGCCTCAGACAGGTGTTGATGAAGGTCTGAATTTTTTGCTGTATTGCCTTGGTCATTCTCCAAGTCTCGCACCTCATAGAGCAGAACCGATTTCACGTTTGAGTAGAGGATGCGCAATTTTATCGTCCTTCTGATCCCTCCTGAGGCCCAGATGTTCTTTAGCATGATGAATGCTGCTCGCACCTTGCCCATCCTGGCTATGATGTCTCGATCGGTGCCTCCCTGCTTGTCAACCACGCTTTCCAAGTAGACGAAGGAATATGCTTCCCTGATGGAGTCGCCTCCGACTGTAACTGGGCTGCTGTCTGTGGTGTTGATCTTCATCAGCTTGGTCTTCTTCTTGTTTATCTTGAGTCCTGGTCCTGCTGATGTTGTCTCAAGGCGGGTGGTGTTGTCCTGCATCTGTGTGTGACTGTGGGAGAGGAGTGCCAGGTTTGTTTTCCTCAGAGCAGAATTATTGTGTGTGTGTGTGAGAGAGAGAGAGAGAGAGAGAGAGAGAGAGAGAGAGAGAGAGAGACGAGAGACAGGAGACAGACAGACAGACAGACAGAGAGAGGGAGATACGGATAAGGATATAGGTATTTTCTTCACATTGGCCATGGCCCCTAATGAAGGGGGTAATGTGAACAAATCTTTTAAAGAGGACGCAAGAACAAGTCAGTTAAATATCCATAAATATGGAACAGGTAATAAAAAAAACTAAACATCAAACAGTACACAACAATTAATTCTTAACTGCACACTATACTTCAAATCCTAAATGCCTTGTGGAAGAAAACAGCGAGACGTTTTATGGTAGTTTTCGTTCGTGGATGCAATGGGTAATAAAAGTCGAAATAAAGAGGGATGCTTAGAATATTTTTGATCAATCAACTGACTTCATCAGATCATTCAAAGGAAAGGCTCCATTTAGGACACCTACTTAGTCTAGGGGAGCCTAGCGCAGCGTAAGATATCAATTCGGAGAAAAAGGGATCGTGGCATGTCAATATCTCATCTAATAAAACCCCTCAGAATGCTTGCCTTCCTTCCAGATATTTGCAGATCTTCTAAGCGAAGCTCTTGATCGCGGCCACTGCTGGAGAGACATCAGACTGCAAACACCATTTGGGAAATATTTTCCACTTAATCATCATGTACCTTCAAGGTGGAAGCTGTCTGGCCAGCTTTGATCTTCTCCACACCTGAAGGGCGGACACGTCTCTGTTCAGAGAATTATCGCCGGATGTAAGACAGGCGTGCAGAGAGAGAGAGGGATGTGGGATCGGCATGCCATCCTCGCGTCCGAGGTTGAATAAGATCTTTCAGAGAGGGGAGAGAGACTGGGACCGTCACCAGCAGGGAAACTAGCGTGTTTATCCAGCTGTCCACTTCAGAGTGGAAATCAAGGTCAACAAGCTTTTCTCTTCGAATACCTTCTTTAGGACTGCTGAGATGAGGGGTGGGAGGGGGGGTGGGACGTGTAAATGAACACCCCCTCCCGGGAGATCGACAGATCATCCATAGCTAAGGGTAAAGGGTCTAGCACTGGGGAAACGAAAACTGGAAGTTGACTGATCCACCTGGTCGCGAACAAATGCACGTGAGGAGTTCCCAGACACAGACATAATTATTGATTGCAGAACCCTTTTGTTGAGCATCCACTCTGACAGCAACAGCTGATGCTTCTTGGATAGAGAGTCCACCAAAACATGAGTTTCCCTGGGATGTGCCTGAGAAGAAGAGATATTTTCCACCGTCGCAAAACAGCTGGACCGATACAGCTAAATCTTTTAGTTGTCTGGAGTGGGTTCCCCCTTGATTCTTCAAGTATTCTACCACAGTCGAGTTGTCGGAGCATACCGTGACAGTCTTTCCCTTCAAGAGATGGGACCACTGGCGAAATGCTTACAAGACACGCTCGCATCTCAAAAGATTTATGTGGTCTGAGCCCCGAGTATCCCAAGATCCACTGCACTCGAGGAAGTCCGGAAAGAGAAAGGGCTCCCCACCCGGTCTTGCTTACATCTGCACAAATCGGGCATGTCGAATGGGAGATCCGTAAAGGAACACCCGACGTCAACCACTCCAGACTCAGCCAGGGCTGAAGGGCCCTGTGGAAACACGGGCCGAAAGGAAGGGGGATGTCCCAATTGTGTCGTCGACTGGATCCGGACTTCGCTCAGGGACGTGAAGACGGCCCAGAGGAATCAGATCTGAGGCACCAGAAGCCAGACCGATCAGACGAAGCGGCTCGTGAGCAGGGGAGTGTGGGGAAGTGATGAGAGCAGGGTGTGTATTGAGCAGGGGAGCAGGGAAGTAGAGGAGGCGACAAGAAAGTGGAGTTTTGAGAAGGGGGAATATTGAGCAGGGGAAATGTGGAGCAGGGACAATTGAAGGGGGAGTATTGAGCCAGGCCAAGATTAAAAAAAAAAAAAAATGGACAATTGAAAACGAAGAACGGACGAGCAAGATCTAGGCGCCGAAGATGAGCAATCGCTCGTTCTTTCATTTTCATCGTCCCTGAATGATGTATATCTTGCCCGGAAAAAGACCTGAGAGGTCAAAACGCGT